>ML832061.1:0-34154 GCA_009831015.1 Picea engelmannii | reverse complement strand
GGGTTGACACTTGTCACCCTGGGAACTGCATGCATTCCATCCGTACACCTTCCTCCCCCCACTTGGGAATTCACGGGTCCTTCCAAAAAGGACTTAGGATAAAATAATGTGCACATGGATTTTTAGGAATATTAATAAAATATCATTCCAGGCCTAAGCCCCCTAGGCTTAGCCCCTAGGCTCCTCACTCAACCCCTTTCCCACCTTTCAGCCCCTGATCCCTTGCCCATTCTGTGGACACTCAGTCCCCCATCACTCTTTCATCGTGGTCGGTCTGCACTGGCGGTATTTATATTTTATTAATTGACCTGCATACATACAAGTACATCAACAGGCTCCTGGCCTTCAACACTTAGGCTCCCTGGCCTAGAAAAACTCATAAGCCTACAGCTTATTCAAAACTTGGCTCACCAGCCTATAGAACATATTTACAATTCTTTGCATATAACATGATCTGCAACGGGGCTCGGCCTTGGGGACACTACAGTTACATTATCAAAACCACCAGGATAGGGGAGCACATGCAGTTCATGAGGGACCATGACCTCATAGGAAAATTCCTAGGTCTCTGGCCCTCAGAAAAGGACCTAGCTCATTGGATCAAGGTGTGTGGAACCCCAAGGGAGACTATGATCTCCAACTAAGCTCCAAATGATTCTTTACAATAATATTATACAACCTGGAGGACAAGGACCGGATCTTTGAAGGAGGACCAAATTTCTACAATTCTGCTGATCTTTATCTATGATTCTGGACATATTGCTTTTGCCCAGAAAAGGAAAACTTCGCCTACGCACCGATATGGATCCACCTCTACTCTCTACCTCAAGAGTTTTGGTTAGAGGAAATTTTAATGGGCATAGGTAACACCTTGGGAAAATACGTCAAATCTTCTGAAGCCACCAAACAGAGAAAATACACCTCTTACGCAAGGATATGTGTCTATATAAACATCTCCAAAGCTCTACCAGGCACAATTACCCTAGAATACCAAGACCAGGAATGGGCCCAAACCATAGACTATGAACACATCCCTTTCAGATGTAGAAAATGCCATGAACATGGGCACCTTTTTAGAGATTTCCCTCTAAATGCCCCCCTCAAGAAGGAAGTTGAAGAGAAACCAAAGGAAGGTTTCACCTAGGTTCAAAATCGAAGAAGACAAGATCAGAATAAGCCCACAACCATCAATGGAAAAAAGAACCCAAATAACAACTCATTTGAAGCCCTTAACCGCCTTCCATAGGTAGAAGAGGTGGAAAACCCCCACAAGAATGCGGGGAAAGATCTCAGCAAGCACAAGGAAGATCAATCGTCACAAGGGCATTAGACCCTAGCAAACCAAGCAAACCCACAAACTCACCCAGCCTCAAAAAAAGAACCAGAAAGAGAAGAAGACACGGTCATGGAAATGGATGAGCAGGACCTAGCAAAAATCGACCTAGACAGGCTAGAAGATGCACTCAACAAGAAGGATCTCCAAACCTTACTAGAGGACCAACTCAGGAAAGTTCACAAGGTATTTATGGATTCATCAGTAGGGGCTACATCCAGGTTGGGGATCATCATAGACCCAAACCTAGATCCAATAAGACACCCAAAAGAAAACAAGAGACGGGGCAGAAAATCAGCTCACCAGCTAATAAAGGAGGCGGGAAACTATATGATCAACTCAGGACTGATTAACATGCTCTCAGAGAGCTCCTTCTCCCACCCACCAAACTGTTAACTATGAATATCCTCACCTGGAATATCAGAGGCATAAATGGAAGATCCAAACAAAGGACTCTCCAAAATTGCATCAAAATGGAAGACCTTGATATACTCTTGATACAGGAGAAAAAATGTGCAGGGCAAACTGCTGAAGATATCCTCAAAAGATGCTGGCACAACTGCGACTCCTATCAAACGGATTCGAAGGGGGCTTCAGGAGGCATGGCCATCCTATGGAATCCTATTACAGTCATCCTAGATCAAGGCTTCTCCACTCCAAACACCATCACAACACACTATAGAGCCATAGGTTCAGACAAGGAGGGAATGATCAAAAACGCTTATGGACCGCAGAACAACCAAGAGAAAGACCTCTTTCTTCAGAGCCTGGCTTACCTAGGTTCTCTTGCCGAGGGAAAACGATGGATAATAGGGGGTGACTTCAACATGATTCTCACGCTGGAGGAGAAAAGAGGGGGGGGGGGACGCCTAGAGAAGGACAACGAAAAATTCTAGGAACTCGAAGAGAACCTCAGACTGGTAGACATACAGAATGGCAATGGTACCTACACCTGGACTAACAAAAAATCAAGTCACCAACAAATAGCCTGCAGGCTAGATCGCTTTCTCATTTCAGAAACTCTCCTTTTGGAAGGCCCCCTAGTAGATTCCAACATCCTCCCGAAGGCAGGCTCGGACCACTGGCTGGTTCAGCTATGGGTTGACACTATTGCCACCCCCAAGTTAAAACCCTTCAGATTTGAAAAATTTTGGTTTGCCCATCTAGACTTCCAGGAGCTAGCTCGTCACTGGTGGAGCACAACGGAAATACATAGGGGTACAAAAATGTATTGCTTCCAGCAAAAGCTCAAATACTTTAAACAACAGGTGCGCAAATGGAACAAAGAAATATTCGGGAACATATTCCAAGAAAGGAAATTGTTGGAACAAAAACTAGAGGACCTTCAGGGGAAAATCATTCACTCAGGACACACAATCACTCAGCAGCAAGAGGAGAATGAAATCAAAAGGCAACTAGAAGAAAGATACAAGTAGGAAGAAATCCTATGGAGACAGAAATTTCGAGTTCAATGGCTCAACGAGGGAGAGAAAAACACCAAATTCTTCCATCGATCCATGATCCACAGACATCTCATCAATCGCATTATGAAGTTGGAAGACCCACAAGGAAACACCTTGTTAACTCATTAGGAAATATCGCACGATTTGTTAGAATTCTACAAGGATCTCCTCTCATAACCAAAGGTGGACCGTACCTCAGCAATTGAGTGGGTGACCCAAAATATCCCAACTATTATCACCCAGGAACAGAATGACGCTCTCATGACACCAATAATGCAAGCAGAATTGGATCAGGCTATTCAGGATCTACCCATAGGCAAGGCTCCAGGCCCAAATGGCTTCACCACAGACTTCCTCCACTCATGTTGGCCAATTCTAAGGGATGAAGTGTGGGAGTTGGTGCAGGAATCACGCATCTCAGGCAAAGTTCTTCCAGCACTAAATGCCACTTTCCTCACCCTAATACCCAAAGAAGAAAGAGTAACAAACTCGGAGAATTTCAGACCCATAGCACTCTACAATGTGATCTATAAAATCATCTCCAAGGTCATAGCTCTAAGAATCAAGCCAATACTCCCCTTCATCATCTCCAAGGAGAAATCGGGATACGTCGAAGGAAGGCAAATCATGGATAGCGTCATACTTGTCCATGAAATCATTCACTCACTCAAAAGCACCTGTACTCCATGTATGCTTCTAAAACTTGACCTTTCAAAATCTTTTGACAAACCAAGCTGGCAGTACATGAAATCTCTTCTATCGGCTTTCAGTTTCAAAAAGGATTGGATCTCTTGGATAATGAACCTCATTTCCTCAACCTTTTTCTCAATCCTCATCAATGGAGTCCCCTCTCAACCCTTCTCCCCCACAAGAGGAATAAGGCAAGGCGACCCTCTCTCCCCTTTCCTATTTGTCATAATGGCTGAGGGCCTAGGATGCTATATCAAGGATTCAATTCAAAAGGGATCCCTCCAAGGCCTCCCTCTTCATGGGTTACAACCGACAACCTCCCACAACCAATTTTTCATTGACACACTGCTAATGAACACTCCCATTGCGCAAGAAGCAAATAAACTAAGTTCCATCCTCTCTGATTTCAGCGAAGCCTCCGGCACCACCTTTAATCTGGCCAAGTCACAACTCTTCTTTTTTAATAATAATAATAATAATAATAATCTAATTTTAAGGTCACGGCCAGCACATCAAATTGGTGTATGAGACCCCCTTGTTTGTGGGACAAGGGACCCCCCTCTGCCCAGCGATTTGACTGGTAAATTCTACGAAGGTATACATACCCTACCCCCCTATGGATTTGAACTTGTGACCTCTTAAGAGGAAACACATGTTCTTAACCATTAGGCCCACTCACTCATGAAGCAATCCAACAACACCTTTCTCAACTTCTGAATACCCCTGTCTGCACTCTGCCCTCTCCCTACCTGGGACTCCCTCTTTCTAACTCAACAACCAGAAACATCTCCTGGGACTCTCTCTTACTCTCCATTTCCAACCATCTTAGCAATTGGACCTTTCGTTCCCTCAACCTTCCAACCATAATCATTCTCTTAAAGTCAGTCTGTCAAGCCATCCCTTCTTACCTCTTCTCAACCCTAGCTGCCCCCCATTATGTCATAAAGAAAATAAGGAATATGCAAAGAAAATTTCTATGGCATGGACATAACCCAGACAAAAAATGGGCCCTAGTCAGTTGGGACAAGGTTTGCAAGCCCAAATATTCACGTGGGTTGGGCCTCCGAGACCCTGGAAAATTAAATAGCACCATGGGAGAAATAATTTGGTGGAGATGGCTCAAAACTCCAACAAAGATCTGGGCCAAACTCTGGAAATGCAGATATGCACCAAATATGCATCAAAACCATCTTATAAGAATGCAGGAGAGAATTCAAGGCTCCAACATCTGGAATGGGGCTTGGAAAAATCGGCCACTCATACAGGAACATGCTTTCTGGGAAGTTCACAACGGCCATAATGCCCTATTCTGGACGGATTCCTGGCAGCAAATGTCATCCCTACAATTGGAAGAGAATATACAATCCTATGCAAATCACATTTAAGATCTTGCCACTCTCAAAGTGGCAGATTTGTGGACAGATACCCCAAGTAACTCTCCCTGGCGAAGCTGGAAGTCAACCCATCAGGAACTCCAAGTGGCAATGGACTGTGACCTACAGCACTGGAAACAAGCAACTTCCCAAAGGCAAATCCAGAAAAGCACAGGCCAAGACATTCTCAGATGGGGATACACACCTCATGGGAGCTTTATTCTCAAAGAGGGGTACACTCTATAGGAGAAATTCCAAAATCTTCAAAAAGACAGCATCTGGACAACAGTATGGAAATCAAAACTCTGGCCCAAAATCTCTACATTCCTCTAGCTTCTACTACAGAACAAGATCTTAACTGGGACAATCTTCAAAGACAAGGTTTCATTGGCCCCTCGATTTTCCATCTCCGCCATCTCCAAGCAGAAACCATGGAGCACCTCCTAAACAACTGTCCACTTAGTGAGTACATATGAAACCAAGCCACTCGGCTCATGAGAAGAACCAAACAAGTTAAAAACAACATCATAAGCACAATTAGGGATTGGGGTTCTGGTTCCTTCAAAATTCCTATCCTGAACAAAACCTGACAACTCTTACCAGGCTTCATAGTTTGGAAACTATAAAAAGAGAGGAATAGAAGAATCTTTCACTCCCAACCCTCTCCTGCCACCCTCCTCTGGAACAAAATCCTCTTGCATCTCTAGGAAACTCTTCAACTACAATTGTGGACCCAGGAAGACTTCCCCACTCATCCAAGTGAGCTCTCGCTCCTCAACTTTTGGAGCTTCTCGTTTTCACACTCCAGCCCTCCTCAGCAGCCCCCCCTAAATTCAAAATCCCTCAGTCCCTCTAAGTGGCTTCCCCCCCCTCCCTCGTCGGGCTTCCATAAAGTCAACTTTGATGGCGCTTCAAAAGGAAATCCAGGACACTCAGGCTATGGAGCAGTCATAAGAAACAGCTTGGGCCAAATTCATAGCCTCATTGCAGAAAATCTAGGATGCGACACCAATAATTCAACAAAAATGTGGGGTCTTATCAGAGGAGTGAAAATGGCTCTGGATCAAAACCTCACATGTCTGATCATTGAAGGAGATTCCAAAA
Source organism: Picea engelmannii (assembly GCA_009831015.1). Classification (NCBI taxonomy): domain Eukaryota; kingdom Viridiplantae; phylum Streptophyta; class Pinopsida; order Pinales; family Pinaceae; genus Picea; species Picea engelmannii. The sequence continues at coordinate 28,191 of ML832061.1, read as the reverse complement.
TCATGATAGAATTGGTAAAAAAAATCCTAAATGGAAGAGATCCAGGGAAAATCACCCCCAGTTAGCGCCTCTTTGGCCCCCTATACAGCTTTCATGCACTTCTCAAACCCTCTATAACTCTAACCCTCTCACACATTCGGCGAAGTGCAAACAAAGTTGCGGACAAACTGGCCAATGCTGGAGTTGACTCCACGCAGCAGATCATTCTCCACAATTCTAGGCAGTCCCAAATCTCACCCTTCTGGCTCCATTGCAAGGAGCTTGCCCAACTAGATGACCCTTACCTGGACGGGGTGTCACCTTGAATACTTAGAAATATTCTAAGTCAGAAATGATCAGAAGCTCAGGAGAGAGGGCGACCATAGCCGTTGGATCACGACGCAGAAGATCGAAAGTCGCGAAGTCCCGACTTGCGAAGGGGAGCTCAGGAACATTGGATTCGGTAGAGACGAGTCGGGGCTTGGGTTTTGGGAGCTCGGGAATAATCAATTTTCAAAATCCCTTAATGTGAAGCCCTGATTCGCGAAGGGAAGTTCAGATCCTGATAGTTAAGGTTTCTGTGGTGGGAGTTTTGTTCATAAATAATCAGAAGAACCACAGTATTATCTATTGCTTGTCGACGTTTTAGATCCACAATAGGATCCATCTTCAGGACATAATAGCCTGAGGAAAAATACAAGAGAGGAACCCTAATAAATACTGCTTGGTTGAGTGTAGGAAACCTAAAAAGTCGGCTTAGTGAAAACCCTAGGGTTTACTACAAATTTTTTAATTTATATTGTTAAAAACAAAGTGATTTTAATTTTATAATCTAATTAGTATTAATATTATAATTAATGTTATAAGCTAGTTTTTAGGTTAAATTAAGGATTAATTTCAATTTTATTAGAGGTAATATTATTATTATTATTAATGTTATCTACTAGTTTGGTTTAAGTTAGAATTAATAATTAGTGGTAATAAATATTAGGTTAAAGAAATATTTTAATTTTGTAATCCAATTAGTATTGTCAATGTTATATGCTAGTTTTTAAGTTAAAATGAGGATTAATTTTATTTATTAGAGGTAATATTAATAATATTATTAATGATTTCTTACTATTTTTAAGTTTAGAATTAATTTAATAATGGTAATAAGTATTCTAGGATTATAAATAAATAAAGATAGTTTAGTTAATTAATTAAATTAGTTTAATTTTAGTTTTAATTATAATAGTCTAGAGTGGAAGTTAGGTTAAAACCTATAATAAAACCTTAGAAATTGTACAAATTCTTAAGTTCTAGGGATCAGGTTATTGCTATCTTCTTTCCCAAACGAGTGGGATCCAACTATCGCTAATCTCCAGACAGTTGTCTCTGTTTAGGTTATTGGGATTCTTAATGATTTCAATTGCTTCCCTGATTCGTCATTTAAGGAGGTAGTCTTCTTTTGCTAAGATTTTGGTGTCTTCTAAGCGTATGTGATGCTTTGTTGTGAGAGAGTGTTATGCTAAGGCTGAGGTGCAGGTTCATTCCTTCTTAATGTCAACACCATGCTCTTTAATCCTGGTGTGAAAAGAGCAGCATTTTTCTCCAATGTAGCATTTGCCACACGAACATTCTATTATGTATACTCCTTTTCAATTAAGTTGGTCAGGTTTGTCTTTAACTGATCTCATTTTCTGTTTGATAGTATCAAGAGGTTTGAATGAGGTCTTAATCTCTTTCTCGTTCATAATTTTTGCAATTTTATCAGTAACTCCTTGGATGTAAGGGAGGTAAGCAGTCAGGTTTTGGGATTGGTTATTTCTTTGTTGAGGTCTATTATTTTCTCTTTCTAGGGCTTTCTTTATTGTGTTCTTAATCTCTTTTTCTTTGTAACCTATGCTCTTGAAAACTTTGTGAAGGTGTTTTTTCTCTTGTTCTAGGTGTTCTTTATCTGAAATTCTTATGGCTCTTGTGGATAAGGTGTTAAGAACTCCTAATTTTTGGTTGGGGTGGTGATGGGAACTAGCGTGAAGGTAGTTTTCGGTGTGGGTCTTTTTTCTGTAGACTGAATGTCCCAGTTTTCTATCTTCTTTTCTATTGATTAGTATGTCTAGGAATGGGATGTTGCCATTATCTTCGAGTTCCATTGTGAATTTGATGTCTTCGGATATATTATTAAGATGTTGGAAGAATTTATCTAGCTCTTCTTTCCCATGGGGCCAAAGTACATTAGTATCATCAATGTAACATTTCCATCTTAGAGGTTTCAGGGGATAAGAATCTAGGGATTTCTTCTCAACATTTTCCATGTAAAGGTAGGCAACTATGGGGGAAAGTGGAGAGCCCATCGCTATGCCACTATTTTGTTCATAAAATTCTCCTTGATAGCTAAAGAATGTGGAACGAAGACATACCTCAGCTAGTTTCGTTGTTTCAAGATTGGCTACTTCTTTGACAACCATGATTGCTTCGTTAAGAGGGATCTTTGTGAATAGAGAGACAACATCAAAGCTAATGAGGGTGTCATTCGGTTTCACTGGTTGAGTGTAGGAAACCTAAAAAGTCGGCTCAGTAAACCCTAGGGTTTTCACTAAGCCGACTTTTTAGGTTTCCTACACTCAACCAAGCAGTATTTATTAGGGTTCATCTCTTGTATTTTTCCTCAGGCTCTTATGTCCTGAAGATGGATCCTGTTGTGGATCCGAAATTTTGACAAGCAATATATAATATTGTGGTTCTTCCAATTATTTCTGAACAAAGTTCAGAACCGTTGGATCACGGAGATTTATGGATCGTTGATCTGGCCAGCGGAGAGTTGGGGTTCAAGTTTTGGAATATCGGGGCATGTCCCGACTTGCGAATTCCCGACTTGTGAAGTCCCGAATTGCAAAGTCCCAACTTGCAAAGTCCTGCCTTGCGAAGTCCCGATTTGCGAAATCCCGATTTGCGAAGTCCCGATTTGTGAAATCCCGATTTGCGAAGTCCCGATTTGTGAAAAAATAGAGTTGAGCGTTCTTTCAACTTCGCGAAAAGCGAAGTCCCGAAACGCTCAGAAGGGGAGGGGCTAGTGCCCACTAAGCTCACAGGCTGGGAAAGGATGAGGGGAGAACCCGCGAAGTCTGAGTTCGCGAGTTGATCCCAAATGTTGATCATGAGAGGATCGTGGACCACTGATTGGTCCCGAAGCATTTGCCAAGAACCACTTTGACCCTGGTGGGGGCGTCGCGCTGTCTATATAATTTTGTCACTAGCAACTCTACCTTCAGTTGCAGACAGTTTTATGTACGCAGACAAGATGCAGGAATTTTTTTAAGCTTACAGTTGGCATTAATATAAGAATCCACTTTTATTTACAAAAAAAAAAATAACAAAGGTTGCATGGCAACGCAGTCCCTGTCGAGTTAGTTGGGAAATACATGTTGAACAATGAAACTTAATATAATTAAATGCACAAGTAATGAATATTTTTTGTCAAACGATAATAATTGAGGGTTGTTTGTTATTCAAAATGTATAATGAACCGTAGGCTCAATGGAACTATAATATTCATAAATATATTATAAATATAATAATAAATAATATATTAGATAATAAATATAATATAAATATAATAATGCATAATAATAAATACATAGTACAAATTTTTATATTTAGATGTGGTGATTGGTGAAATTCATTGATTATGTAATTAATTCTACATATTGAAAGATGTGAAGGGAGCAATAACACTTCAATTCTATCAACCAATCAGAAATGAGAAACACAAATATTTTTATTATATCCAAACATATATATTTGTTTTCCTATGTTGTTGTTGTTTTTTTTTTTTTTTTTTAGTAAGTAAGATTGTATAAAAAACCTGTCAAAATCAGAGATTACAAAATCCTTCCTTTGTTCCAGGCTGCAAACACTAAATTGCCCCAAGGAGAAACTATCTCAACCAGCCGAACAATTCCAAAGGTTAAGTCTTAAAGTGCGAAACATAACAAGGTTTCTACAAAAGCAAAATTCAGGCCCCTAACGGTGACCAGCTTAACAGTAGTAAACACAAACATTAGCTGATATACGTGGCATTCAAGAGGTAAGACCACAGTTAAACACATAGAAAAATAACAAAGACACATGTACATATCACATAGTGGGGCTGTAATGTGGCCACACGTCCATGAAGAAGGCACCGAGTGGCAAGTCACTGAAAGGAGTCGACTCCTCCTCGACTGGTGTCCCATCCAACTGCATTGCGTCCTCCGGATGAACTGGTGGTGTGTTCTCCTCCTCGCCTATTGCGTCGTTCTACGAAGTCCCCAGTGGGGGACTGGTGCCAATACTTGTGTCTCAGCTCCTGCTCCTTAAGCTTCTTCTACTGGGGGGTAGTGGGCACCCTGCAACGTTGTGAGCAATTGCAGGAATTGTGATGCTTTGCCATCCAAAATCTCCAAGCGAAACCTAAGATCATCCAGGTCCCGACGCAGGTCAAAGACCAAGCCTTGCAACAGTACGAGGCCTGTTTGCAGTTCATATTCTGGGTTGACGCTAGAATCAACGCGAGATTGAGGCCGCTGACGTGAATTATGGGTTGCTTCGGTGCCGTCATCTTGAGAAAGAACCCCGAGAAGCGAGGCCTGAAGTGATTGGGAGGGTGAGTGGGTCGGCGAGATGGGAGGGGCTAATGGAACTAGGTGCGAAGCAGAGGCTGAGTTTCCCAGGGGTCCTGGGTTGAATCCCGACGAGGTCCCCAAGAAATCAAGCGACTCCTTCCTGTAGGTGAACGACGATGAAAGGGGCGGGAGGCTGGCAGGAGTGTGATTCGACTGCACCAGGGAGGAGGACAAGGAAGGCGACAAGGAAGAGGAACTATGGGAGGGTGCAGGTGGGGGACAGAGGGCCAAACGTGGTCGGCTGGGATTCCATGCCGCACCTCGTTTGGACTTCCCTCTCTGCTTGGGCATCTCTGAAAAACAAGGAGGGCGGAAGCGACCGGGAGAGAGTGACAACAGGCAAAAGGAAAGCTGGTCAGGAGGCCGAGCTTTGGAAAAATCAACCAAAAGAGAATGAGGCATCCATAACGTCTGGTGCAGTTCATAAACCCCAAGGAGTTGGTGCGAGCCATTAAACCAACACACGCACAGAGTAAAATCATAACAATGGCGCTGGTCCATCGAAGGGACGGCAAGGCAGAGCAGGGCATACTCAGAGTAATGGTGCCCTCTCTCAAGCAAGGTTGACTTAAAAGCATGAAGGTGGTGGGAGGGGGAGGCACACATCCGTCACGTGGTTGATGCCACGGTGGCTCTCTCCTGGCTGCTCCACTGGACGCGTGGTTTCCACTAACACCCCATCCGGGGAATTTGTTTTCCTATGTTAAACATTACATTGCATACACAAATTTATGATAAAAGACAAATTAATGTCACATAAAAAACAAACTCATTGTTATAGTCCCATGGCAGGAACTAATAATATACATGCATGCGAGAATTTCAACTCAAACATTTTTTTTTTAATCCAACATAAACATACTAACTGATATTTGTTTCATACTTTATTAAATATTATTATTACTTTTATCAAAATATTTTAAAGATATTAAATTAAATTATTAAATATAACTCGGGAAAAAATATTTTCAATATTTTGATAATTAGAAAAGAGTTATTTAACAACATGCAGACGTAAGTTAAGAACTTCAACCCAATGGTTGCTTTACCTCTACAAACATGCCTTATATTAAGGTACCATCATGTTACATCTTTTAGGGAAGGGACGAGGTTAGCAATTAGAAAATAAGGATATCAACCTTTCATACTTTAGTTTAATCTGATTTTTGTCTTTGGTTGGGAGACATAATATCATATTAAGGGTTTAAATGAAAACATTATTTAGAGTTTTTGTAATGTATTTTTTTTTTTAATCATTTTTTTTGGTACGAAGTAAAAATCATGCACCGTGTTGAATTTGTAACAACCTTAATGTGCTTGGCTTAGTAGTGTTGTCAAATTCAATGGTTCTACATCAAATACATTAAGGTTGATGCAAATTCTGCATGGTGCATAATATTTACTTTTGATACAGTCCTCAGTATTAAATAAAAGTTTTTATGCTATAAATCTTAAAATAATTCAATGTCCTTCGTGTACTTTAGGTTTAAGTGGGTATATTCACCTCATCATAATTAAATAAGTTTTGTGTCAACATTGATAAATGGTAATGGGTTATGATAATGGACAAAGTTGTCATATTTTGGTCTTAATTTGCATTTTGTCACACCCCCAAGAGTCACGCCCAAGTCTAACCTTGGCATCTCGTGGACGTGCAACACTACAACGGTTCTCACTTGACAGCTTGACTCAACCAAGAATACTTCATCCGAGCTATGCCTCTTCACCTAGAGCATACCCATACTTCGTTGTAGGGTACATATGAGTCACACTCCTACTATGTGCAACTCAATTGTATACTTAGACAATCATTAACATTCTTTAACACTTAGTCATTCTGGCATACAATGGAAAACATCTGAAACACAAGAGACACAAATATAGTGTGGGTGGCACCAACGGTGCCTAATACCTGACTTCGTTTATTATATAGTGAAACACATACAACACAATGTACAGATGACACTATTGTCCCAATTACAAATATGGGCAGAGTCTCACAACTCGCCCCATACAACAGAATTGCCAAAATTACTTGCAGATTCGTCACACCAAGACTCCTTCGTCGCACCTCCTTGCCTCAGTCTACAGTGCCCCCCACCTCAAACTGAACTCTTTTCTCAAGTCTTGCTCACTTTCCTCTACCTCTTAGTTGTGCACCTTATGCTCTTATATGGACTCCAAACATCACCTTCGCGAATCATTGTGTCCTTTGGGTGTGTCACGCCCCTTCACGAACCATTGTGCCAAAACAAACCAACACACCCCTTCGCGGATCTAGTGCGCCCATCAATCATCTCATCTCTTGGACCAACGTGCCCCATCCTTGGGCATGCACCCCTTGCCTTGTGCTCTTCCTTGTGCCAATCAAATGAGTCTTTGTGGGTGTGTTGATGGGGTTATCCAACCTCTCCATCGTACTCTTGTTGCCAAGGGAAGGTGGGTCCACTCCTTGGGTATGCACCCAAGTCACCCTGTCCTTAACCAAACACAACCTAAGTCTCCATCATCTGTCGTAAAGGAAGTGGGGTGCATGCCCCCTTGGTTTCGCACATCACCATTGTGCGCCCAAGGTGCTCCTACCCACACCCATAAGACAAGTACTTTCCCAACCGATCACATCCTACTTTTTCTCTTTTCCCGACTTGTCTCTGAATCCACCCAAGGAGCGCGCGCGCTCGATGTGTGTCACAGAAGGCCTTACATCCTCCCCCACTAGATTTTTTGTTGTCCCGACAACTTCCATTACTCTTGTTATCCATAGTGGTGCTTTATCAAACTCTTGAATCATGTCCTCATATTTCCACAAGGACTCGTATCTCTCCCAACTGTCCTCTTCATTGGATTTTTCCTTCCAATGGACAAAGTACTCATGTACTCAACCTCTGCCTCGTCCCAAGATGTGATGTGCCAAAATCTTCTCCACCTCCAACTCTATCTTGTCTACAACCATGGCTGGTGCTCTTGATGGATCAACTCAACTTGGGTCATTCAGGTCTCTTCGACACGATTCATCTAGCCAATGTGGAAGATACAATGAATATGTCACATGTGGAATGACAACTCCAATCTATAGGTGACATTGCCAATATTCTCGAGAACCTTGAACAATCCTTCATACCTTCGCACAAGAGATGGAGCCATTGCTTTAGGTGGTGGGAATTGATCTCTGCTCAACTTGAGTAAGAACAACTCTCCTACTTGGAATTCTCGGTTGCGCCTACTGCAATCTTCCCACTGCTTCATTATGTTTGTTGCATCAGTAAAGTGTGTGCGAGCTATCTCCAACCGATCCTTCCAACTCTTCACGAAACCCATGGTTGATGGATTTGTTCCATAGTATCCCTATGTCAAGGAATGAACACTCATGGGTCGTTGTCCATTCATCAAATAGAATGGACTATAGCCCATTGTTGAACTCTTCTATAGGTTGTAGCTGAATTGGGAGACGTCCAACAAGTCCGTGTTGGTTGTGGAGCCTGATTATCTTCCTGATTCAGAGGTCCTTGCTTTCAGCTGTGTTTATACCCCATGAAGTATTTACACCCCCGAAGTATGTACACTCTTCCACGCGGGGAAGTGTAGAGGGGGGGTACCCCCTCTGCGGGGTCCGGGGGGTTTGGGGGCAAGCGGGCCCCCGAAGCAAAAATTGCCTTGTAAAAGTATATTGTAATTTCATTGTAAATCTGGACCGTTCATTATAAGGTCGCAAATCTAACGGTAGAGATTATGTTAGGGTTTTTTGCCCTAGAAGGAAACCCTCTTTTATGAGGGAAATGTATTGCGGCTATGGATGATGGTGAATATTGTATTCTGAGAGAGGAGACTGTGAGAGAAAGAAGAGGAAGTTACAACGGATTTTGCTGTAGGTTGTATCCCTTCATTTGCTGGATAATAATAAAGGAAGGACCTGGCAATTTCTCTGGTGGACATAGCCCAGACTGGGTGAACCACGTAAATCTGTGTCTCTCTTGTATTGTGTGTCTTCTGTGTTTTCTTTCTGCATTTGTTTTATTTTATTGCTCCACTGTCCTGTTTTTCTAACAGTCCGACCAATTCATCTGATCTACATGTACATAGTGCCACAAGTAGTCCTCCATAAGTGAGTTGATTCGTTCGGTCTACCCATTTGTCTGCGGATGGTAGGATGAACTCTTTAACCACTTCGTCCCCACAAGCTTGAATAATGTTGTCCAAAACTTACTCATGAACCTTGCATCCCTATCTAATGCAATGTTCAAAGGAAGGCCCCAATACTTCACTATATGCTTGAAAAACAACTTCACAACTTCTTTTGTGTTGCAAGGCATCTTTGTCACAATGAAGACAACTTACTTGGAGAATCGATTCACCATGACCAAAATCCCATTGTATCCCTGCACCATTGGAAGTTGTGTGATGAAGTCCATCGAGACACTCATCCATGGTCCCTCTGGAATCAGTAAAGGATGTAATAGACCTTGCCTCATTCTGGTGTTTGTCTTATCCTGCTGACATACAAGGCAAGTGCAAATGTATTCCTCCACATCCTGCTTCACCTGCTCCCAAAAGTATCCTTGCTCCAACAATTCCAACATCCTCCATTGTCTTGGGTGGCTAGCCCAAGGCGAGTCGTAACATTCCTTCATGAGTTCCCTCCCAAGGTTAAACGACTTAGGGACATATATTCATTTCCAAAAATACAACAGTGCATTGCGTATCCAAAACTTGCGCATTTTTCCATCCTCCACTTGCTTCATGATGTTCTTCATTGTGTAATCATGCTCTAACTCTTCCTTGATCTTTTCGTGCAACTGTTCCAAGACATGAATTTGACTGCCTCCTGATGTAGGCAACTCATCCTCCTCCTCTAGGACTACAAGTTGTGCCTTTTTGCTCAAGACATCTGCGATAACATTTAGCCTAACCGACCTATACACAATGGTGATTTCAAACTCTGGGAGGAAGTCTTGCCACCTTGACTGCTTGGGTGACAACTTTGGTTGCGTCGTGAAGTAACTTGTTGCAATGTTGTTTGTCTTCACGATAGACGACTTTCCCAACAAGTAATGTCTCCAAGTCTGCAAACAATGTACTACTACAATCATCTCCTTCTCATGAACAATGTATCCCCGTTCGCGATCTTGGAGCTTTCTTCTCTCAAAGGCAACCATATGTCCCACCTGCATCAAAACTCCTCCAATGGAAAAGTGTATTGCATCTGTTTGCACTTCAAACGAATGCTCAAAGTTTGTAAGCTTCAACACGGGAGCGATGACAATTCTGCGTTTTAGCTCTCCGAATGTAGACTTGCACCTCTCTGTCCAGTGCCATGATTTCTCCCTTTTCAACAAGTTAGTTAGTTATGCAACAATCTTGGAGTAGCCCTCTACGAACTTGCAATAGTAGTTGGCTAGCACAAGAGACATAGATATAGTGTGGGTGACATAAGCGGTGCCTAATACATGGATTCATTTATTATATTGTGAAACATATACAATACAATGTAGAGAGGGCACTATTGTCATAGTTACAAAGATCAACAGAGTCTCATGACTCGCCCCATACAACATAATTGTCCAAACTTGTAGATTTGTCACACCAAGACTTCTTCGTCACACCTCTTTGCCTTAGTTTACAGTGCACCCCAGCTCAGACTGAACTCTTCTCTCATGTCTTGCTCACTTTCCTCCACCTCTTAGTTGTGCGTCTTATGCTCTTATATGGACTCCAAACTTCACCTTCGTGAATCGTCGCATTCTTTGGGTGTGATGCGCTCCTTCGCGAACCATCACATCCAAACGAACCAATGTGCCCCTTGGTGAACCATCGCATGCAAACGAACCGATGGTCCCCTTCGCAGACCCGGTGCGCCCATCAACCATCACATCTCTTGGACTGGTGTGCCCCATCCTTGGGCATGCGCCCCTTTCCTTGTGCTCTTCCTTGTGTTGATCGACGTGATTCTCTTTGGGTGTGTTGATGGGGTCATCCAACCTCTCCAACGCACCCATGCTGCCAAGGGCAGGCAAGTCCACTCCTTGGGCACACGCCCAAGTCACCTCGTCCTTTCCCAAATGTAACCCCAATCTCCATCATCCATCGCAAGGGAAGTGGGGTGTGTGCCCCCTTGGGTTCGCAATTCAACATTGTGCGCCCAAGGTGTTCATGCCTGTGCCCATATGACAAATACCTTCCCAACCGATTGTATCTTCCTTGTGCTCTTTGCATGACTCGTCTTCGAATCCGCTTAAGGAGCATGCATGCTCGGTGGGTGTCGCGGAAGGCCTTACACATTTGGAATCATTATATATGTGTTAATTTGGATAAGAATTTTTAGCCTCCTTTTTTAGCAATAAGGTTATAAGTCTTTTTCCATTTTAGGTAATATTTTTAGTAGGTTTATGATCTTAGTTCTAAAGATTGGGGAGTTGGTTTTGATTTTTTTTAATTTGGATCTATTTTTACATTGATTTGAGTAAAGGTCTTTACAATTGCATCAAAGAGTAGGAGTTGGTGTTAGATAGAGTTATTGGACAATGAACATATTACTAGAGAGGATTTTGTATAAAGACACATTATCATCGATTTCTTATTATCCTTGTGTGAATAATTTTTCACTAGCGTATTTTGAGTGAAATCTTCACTCTTTATTCTTCACATTGTTGTTATTGTTCATTTGGCTTTAATGATAAGTAAAGAGTTCACTCAAAACATGTTAGTGAAAAAAAATTGTAGGGTGATAAACTAGAAATAAATAATAATATAAACACGTTGTTTCCAATTGTAGGTTCTTTATTGAGCATGGGCATATAGTGACTTCTTATGAAATTTAAAACTTTCACAAGCTACAAGTAGGAGAATAGTGAACTTTCCTAGTGGAAGGATTCGATGACAAATCACCACTAAGTGGAAGCAAAAAAATAGTTCAAAAACTCTGTAGCTTTTATAAATAATCTCCCATCCACTGAGGAGTGAGAAGTGTAATGTAGACACTAATATAATGGAGATTGAAAGTCAACCCCTTCAACAATAAGTTTTTGATTGATTGCTCCATGGAGAAGACAAATACAAGGCATGAGTAGATTCACTTAGACCAAAGAACGAAATTAGCCCTTTTGCCTCAATTGTTAATGAAATCTATTTAGCATTATTGGATCTCTAATGATCTCAAAGTACCTTTTTGGTTGGATTGAAAAAAATTAAAAAAGAGAAAACCAACACACCTGTATTTTGGTTTAAAGAATTAATTAATTTTTCCAAAGGTGACAAAACCTATCATAATTCAGTTGTCAATTGGTGGTAAGGACAACTATCACTAGCTACTAATCATGATTGCTAGTTGACCCATTATTGTTATTAAAGGAAAACCACACCACCTTAAATGACTTGTTGGTGGCATGTAAGGGCGTAGACTTCCACTCTTGCCTGATGCATATGGGTTGTTGAGCCATTAACCTCTTTCCCTACATCTAAGGAAGATTGACCCTTAGCCAATCATAAGTGGTTTTAGGTTTTACTCCAATACCAAAAAATAGTTTTAGCTTAAATAGTATTTGCAAGAAGGCTAGTATCCCTTGTGATCATCACCAAAGCTACTTCTAATGGAATCATATACTTTCTAATAACATTTAAATACATGATACTAACCACTATCACTAATTACAATTTATCCTCTTATCCAAAAGATAAAATTGAATATCTAACTAACTCATACTTGATAGTTAAATTATTTAATATCAACTTTTAAAAATATATAACAAAGTGAATATCTTTTCTTTTCTTCATAAAATCATCATTACATACATTAAAAAAAAAAGTTGTTTAAAAGTTGATGGGGCACCTATATCCTTTGCAAGTGTTGAGGCATGGCCTTATACTCATGGAAGACTAAGAAAAATGGCCATCAAGAGCATAGGCAACAATCATTTCTCATAACGAAATGCCTTCTCATCGAGCCATCTCCATTCTTCCACTATCTAGAGTAATAATTTATCCATTATTCCACTATCAAGTAATCCTTACGTCTTGGGATGGTCTCTTTTTTTTAGGTCTCAAGTTATTTTTTTATTCACTTTTCTCAAAAGTTATTTAATTATATTTTGGGATTCATTTTTACATGGCATACATAACGGACCGATCTCTATTTAATATAATAGTTGATTAATTACAAAATAATTATATTTTTTTATTTAATTTATTTTTTATTTTTAAAAATCATTAATAATATTTCATAACTTTAACTTATGATATTTTAGAGTATTTTTAATATGTTTTTTTTTTATATAATTATTAAAAAAATTGTATTTGCTTTATACTTGTATATAGTTTGAGTGGGTCTAATGGTTAAGAACATGTGTTTCCTCTTAAGAGGTCACAGGTTCAAATCCAGAGGGGTAGGGTATGTATACCTTCACAGACTTTACCAGTCAAATCGCTGGGCGGAGGGGGTCCCTTGTCCCACAAACAAGGGGGTCTCATACACCAATTTGGTGTGTTGGCTTGGCTGTGACCTTAAAAATAGATTATTATTATTATTATTATATTGGAATTGTTTTTACAATACAAAATCTTTTTTTATTATTATCTAAAAATGTACTATATTATATTGCTCGAAAGAATTAATCTGTAATAACATTTAAGATTTGATATACCATGATCCTTATGCGAATGAGTACAATGACAAGTGAGTGATGTTTCACATTAATATAATGTGTGATTGGTTGGGGGGCGGGCATGCTTACTTGACCTTCCATTCTTCTGCTATGCAACAAAAAAATAAAAATAAAATATTTAACTAACAATATTGCATAACAACTCTTTACATGGTTTTCTACATGCACATTAAATCACAGTACCACATAGGACACCTTTACATTCTTTCCTACTTATTCATAAAAACAATTGGATATCCCTACCTTTACATGCTTTCATGCATGCCTATTAAAAAAAAAGTTAGATGCACTTAATAATCATGAGTATTGGAATTGTTTTTATGACATAAAATCCTCTTATCTAAAAACTTACTATTGCATATTGGTTGAAAGTATTGTGTTGTGGTAATATGTAAGCCCCAATATACCATTATCCTTATGTCAATGAGGGTAGTCACAAGGGAGTGATGCTTCATACTAATATAAGGGTTGATTGGTTACAGGGTGAGTATTGTTTTCTTGCTTATTCACTTGATATTCTCCTCTCCTCCTTTACACAACAAAAAATAAATAAATATTTCCTTGACTTGTAATTCTCTATAATGCCCTTTACATGGTTTCCCACACATTCATTAAACCACACCACTTCATAATACTCCTTTACATGCTTTCCTACTTGCTCATTAAAATAAGTTAGGATACACAAATGTATAATAATAATGCATTCCTCTTTCCTCCTTTCTGCAACAACAATCTTTACTAGAAACATTACATGATTATGCACTCAACTATATGTCTTGGAATTTTTCCCACCATATAAAAAACATCTTATCTAGCTAACATCTATTATGTCTTGGAATTTTTCCCACCATATAAAAAAAATTTCCCACCATATAAAAAACATCTTATCTAGCTAACATCTATTATGTCTTGGAATTTTTCCCACCATATAAAAAACATCTTATCTAGCTAACATCTATTTGGATATCACGATCCTTATTCCAATGGAAACAACCACAAGAGAGTTACACTAGTATCAATGTAAATAAATATAATTTATGTGGCATTAGTATGGTATGAATACAAAATTCATGCGTGGCTCCAAGGGCGGGATGAACTACATTTAACCCTTTAACCCTGACCTTACATTCTTTTCACAACTACACCCTCATACTCGTAACATGCATTTGTGCAACTTTCCACATCTTCATGCACCTCAAGAGGATGAGATGGAGTTTAAGGTGTAAATGTGCATTGGAAGGGTTGACATTTGTAACAAATACATACGTTCACACCTCACTCTCACTACCCCTACATGAGATGAAGGTGTGCATTTTATTTATATACTTGTAATCGTGAAACAAACTCTTTACAACCATGTTTACATTTTGTGTTCACCTCATAGTTGGGAAACTAAACTAATTTTTTCCTTCCAACTTGAGAGGCGATGTTTTTTATTATTATTTTAGAAAGTAAATGATGTTTATTATTATTATTTTAGAAAGTGAATAATGTGTTGTATGGAGGTGAACATGGACATGTTGTAGTCTTGATATCGAGATGTTCCATGAGAATCACAACATAAACAACCTACACTTTTTTTTCCCAAGAGAAATTACTCAATTTTATATAAGGTATAAAATCTTTTACATTTGCTCTGAATCCGGACAAAGCCGAAATATATCAAGAGCTACAACAGTACTGTCCATGCAAAAAACTTGCAAACTAACTGCCAGGCGAAAAAAGGGCGATCATAAGGCCGGAAACAATACAGCATGGAAAAACAAAACTGCCAACGCAGGGAAAAACTGTATAAAACTCAAGGCATGTCCATTGCAGACAGGCACCCAGTGAAGAGAAATCAATGATCCTCGGCCATGACACCAGCCTCCAATACACCAGTCTCTTGAAAACAACCTCGAGGAAGGAAGACACACGGACAATGACTCTCCCAACGCATCCAATTGAGAAAAACTGATGCACAGACTGGAACACAGGTGCAATCAATCGCCCAAGAGGAAAAGTCACCACAAACAAAACTCGAAACTGGCACCAGTGCCCAACAATCAGAAAGGTGCCAAGTGGAAATCGGTGCACACAGAGTGACTCTGATGCAACAATCTAGTATTATACTTCAAAGAGATTGTAGAAGAATGTCGGGCTCTCCAAACCTCTGTCACAGTGGTAGATGGACAGTCTGCCCACCACTTGACTGAGAGCTCTCTTAGAGAGTGCATCCGCTTCAGAATTGTAAGATCTGGGGAGATGGTGGAAGAAGATATCGGTGAAGGAACGAGCCAGCAGGTGAGTTTTTTGTTTCCATCCCTCGACGTGAATGGAATGGAGATTGCACGCTCCATTAATCCAGTCAATGATTACTTTAGAGTCGCCTATGACCTGTAGGTGATCTAGGGACCAAAAGGAAGCCARCACTAGAGTTGTCCATAAGCCAAGTAGCTCGGCTTTGGTATTCGAACCCCGACCACAACAAAGTGACCACTTTGTARTCCTCTCCGRGTGAGATTTGAAGGTGCCACCAGCACCACAACAAAAACYARTCGACTGCGCCGCTCCATCAAAAAAAAGCTACAGAGTAGCCTGCCGRTRAGATATAATCCACCCCTYTGTGAATATGCGCCAAGTCTGTAGACTGCTGCCAATGAAAAGAGACTTGAGTTTTATGGCAGACCGCCCGAGAAGAAGGGGAAACATCCTCAAAGAGCGCCTTGTTGCGCTCTAGCCAAATGTGCCAGCTAACTAGAACTGCCAGGGTAGGAGGCGCAGCTTGGACAGTATACCAGGAGTGGAAACATGCAGTAAAAGTGACACCGGTCCAGAGGAAAGGAAGGGAGAAGTGTTGCAGGGTGTGCTTCCAGATCTGTTGTGTAAAAGTACAGTGAATAAACAGGTGATGATTGTTTTCTGAGTGTCTTCTACAAAGGACACAAATCCCAGGTCCTTGCCATCCTCTTCTAAGGAGATTCTCCCAGGTGAGGAGTTTATCATTAACACCGAGCCAAAAAAATAACTTGAGTTTTAAGGGAAGCTGCCAAGTCCATAAACGACGGAGCCACAAAGGCTGCGCCTCAATCACCCTATCCGGTCGGAGCGCAGCATACACATTCTTGGCTTCTACAAACCCCGATCCATCGCCCCCTGTCCAGGTGAGGGAATCCTGTGCATCTG
This sequence comes from Picea engelmannii, assembly GCA_009831015.1. Taxonomy (NCBI): domain Eukaryota; kingdom Viridiplantae; phylum Streptophyta; class Pinopsida; order Pinales; family Pinaceae; genus Picea; species Picea engelmannii. The sequence goes on along the minus strand of ML832061.1, from coordinate 11,747 downwards.
TGAGGGAGAGGCCCGAGCACTTTAAGGCAGCTGTGAAACAGTCAAGCTCCAAAGCTGTAGGTCCATCGAGGGCCAAATCACTGTTGTGCAACCAATGATCAGGGAGGGGAAAGGCACGATTCTCTTTCTTTAACTGTGCAAGGGAAGAAATATTGTGAGACCTCAGAAGAGACCTGAGCTGTAAGGACAAAATCGAGAGATCATCTAGGCCTATGAGCTTGTCTCTGCCCAGCTTAATATCTTTTCCCGATCCCGGACTCCTGCGGAGCCAATGTAAGATCACCTGTGAGGAGGAAACCAGTCCCTTCCAGAAGGGAGAAGCCCAGCTCTGTATTAGTTGAGACTTCCGAAGCCAAGTGAAGAGAGGTTGGTCACCAAAGTATTTGTCTTTTATAATCCGGTGCCAAATGATCGGTGGAAATCGCTCTCCAAAAGGAGCAAGCCAATAACGCCTTGTTGAATAAGCAGAGATTCTTAAGTCCCCATCCTCCCTCCCTTTTTGGCCTAGAGAGCGACTGCCAGCTGCAAAGGTGGAATCTCCTATTCCCCACAAGGTCATTCCAAAGAAAGTTGAAAGATAGTTTGCGGAGAAGTGAAATGATTTTAGCAGGGATCCTCTCCAGAAGCATCCAATATATAGCCAGACTTTGGAGAACCGATTTAACCAGGATGAGACGTCCCCCCAGGGACAACCTACACTTGATAGCAGTTATCTGTTATACAGTAAAAATCCTCAAATCCCTACCCCTCCATAGTCAATAAAGTGAGAATTATATCCAAAAGGGAACTACCTGCATGGAACAATGAAATGAGCATAGGGTTGTTTCTAACATTGATTGTTGGAGACGCGTTTTGGTTTATGGATAAAGTGAGGTATGTTTATGATGGTGTGATGGTTTGGTTTTAATTTGCATTTGAAATCATTATCAAAGGCCACAATTTGGATAAGAATGCGAGTCTCCCTATTGAACACTAGGGTTATAAGTCTTTTTTGATTGTGGGTAACGCCTCAAATAAGTTTATTATCCTAGCTCTAAAGACTAGGAGATGGTTTTCAATAACTTTGTTTTAGATTTGTATTTATGTTCATTTGAGCAAAGATATTCTTGATAAAATTGTGTGTGAGTGTGAATTGGTGCCGAACATAATTATTAAATTATGAACATATTAATATATAGGCTTTTTTTTTAAGAAACATATTGTTATTAATTTTTGCTTCATCATTATATGAATGTTTTTCCATTGACGCATATTGAGTGAACTTTTCACTCAACATATCATTGTTATTGTTAATTTGGCTTTGACGATAAGAAAAGAGTTCACTCAAAACAGGTTGGTGAAAAACATCTATCAATGTCAACAAACTGGTTTCCATTGTAAGTTCTTTATCGAGCAAGGACATATAATAACTCATTATTGAGCTTAGTTTCCATTGGTTTCCATTGAAGGCATTATCGAGCTTCAAAAGTGGTCTACAGGCATGGCAGGCCAGATTAGTTTTATCAGCATATACTAGTTGATCCTTGTTTTTTTTGTTTAGGAAACTATATCAGATTCTGCTTTAGATGGTTTTCTTTTTTTGCTCCTATTCGAAATGTGAAGACAACTTTTTATGCTTTAGTACTTTTCAATGATATTGAAATGAGAGATTTTTTGATTATCTGCAAATCTCTTATTAGTGAATCTTTTTGAAATATAATATTTTGTCTCAAATAAACATAATCCATTATAGGATGCCAAACTTGTGATGTAATTTTTATATTATATATATAATATAAAGATGATAATTTTCTTTAAAAAAAACACATAATAACTCTTGCTAATGTTAAAGCTTTTATATGTTATAAAGTGAAAGAATAATGAATTTACTTAGTGGGATGACTTAAAAAAACGAATCATTATTAGGTAGAATCAAATAAGGTTAAAATGAACCTACAATTATAGCTTTTATAAATGACTCCACCCATTGAGAATTGTGATATAGACACTTATATAATATAATAGTGATTAAAGGTGAATCTGTTAATAGATTCTTTTTGCTTAATTGCTTCACAGAGAAGACAAAGACAATATGAATCAATATGCTTGGATTATGAATAAAACTAATATTCAGTTAATGAAATAATAATTTTTTCTTATAGATAGTCTTTTTGCTTAATTGTTTTATAGAGAAGATAAAGCATTTTATTGACATAATTTAAATTTAAAAAACATTATCAATTCACATCATTTCACTGAACCAAAATAATGTTGTTTTTTTAATATTACAAAATATTTTTATTATGTTGAATTCACTTATACACATAAATAAATAAAATTTTAATAAAAAAATTCAAAATTAAATATCTAACTACTAAGTTGAATTCACTTATACACATAAATAAATAAAATTTTAATAAAAAATTCAAAATTAAATATCTAACTACTAATGTTTGTTTGGATTATGATGGTTAAATTATTAAATACCAAATTTTTATTGGTGTAGAAAAAAATGACACTAATAGACATTTATATGCCTTTGCAAGTTTTGGTTTATTATTTTATAATTTGTGATTTAGGTTTATATGATAGAGATACAAGATTCATTTTATTTTTTTGTGATATAATAGTTTAGTGGTTATGGTATAATAGTGGAGTGGCTGAAAGTTGTTTGTATTTTTTTTAAGTAAAATAAAATAATTTAGTTTATAATTTTAAAGATAAAAGATTGGTGTGTTTTGTAATATAATAGTTGATTAGTTGTAAATTGATTATGTTTGTTTTTTTATGTTTTTAATTAATATTTGAAAAATCTTTAATTCATAATATTTTATAGTGTTATTTATGTTTTTATATGATTTTCTACATATATGTATTATATAAAAGGTTGAATATGTTTAATAATTGTGTGTTTTGGAATTGTTTTTACAATATAAATATTATGTGAAGAACATTGAAACAACAAAAATCAAACTAAAAAATCAAATTCACATATTACTCGGAATGAGATATTATTACCAGAGAGAAAGAAAGATTACATTTCTCGAAGCTACATGTGGTTTTTTAAACAGGTCATATACCACATCTAACTAACAACAAACTAACACTTGTTTTATTCTTCTTAACCCCTGTCCTAATTTTCCCACCCTTGTTCAAATCAACGATAGTATGTATTAACACACATACATCATATTATCACAAGTTGACACATGTGGATGTTGGATGTATTGTTATATGCAACACCCTCCCTACAACCGAGAATCCAGTAACTTAACAAATGGGCACATTTCTACCCTTTGAGACCTCAAGCACCTCTCTTCTTTCAACACTGAAATGGAGGCATGTCGATGGACCTTCATTTCCTTTGAAAACCTTTTTAAATGTGTATTCATTGGATTTGCACACACCCACCTCCTCCACGCACACCACTTAAGAGTTGTTTGGTGGATGTATACCAGAAAAACACAACATTCTCCGGTAACCTTTTCTAAATGTGTTGTACTAGAGCTTTCATAAATCAACAAAACACCCACAAAGAGTAGATAGTTTCCTCAATGCTTGTAGTAATAGTTCTCCTTGGGCATGAATAGATCTACAATTGCAATTGGTCATGCAAAATGGCAACACCTCTTCACAAACATCATTGAGAGCACAATGATAACTCTCCTCAAAATATCGACACACAAATCTCACAATCTCACTCCACCACGAATGCAATCACACTCTCACTTATGTAGACACGTGCTTCAAGACAACAAATCTCCTTACAAATCAATCATAATCGCAACATATCTTCCACGTCATTCTCACCGTGTCGCAAACAAAACTCCTCTCTTGAGGATCTCCAATCTCCAAAAATTAGATTGATGCATGGGCATCGACAGTTTCAGGGTTGCTTGTACATAGTGGAGCAACCAACAACTAATTACATTGCCTTGCCTAGTGTCCAACAAAACATTATAGGCAAGTTATGAATCCCACATAGGAAGATCTCAACGAGAATACTTTCTACACATATCAACAACAAATTTATGCACACCCTACATATTAATAAAACACAATAACTTGCAATCTTCTCGTAGAAGCATTTTCTCTCTACACTATCCTCTACACTTACGAGGATTGCACATCAAAGGATCTCATGTTCTTGGGCACTCTCGTGAAAGAGTCATGCCCGATTTCGCTCTGATACCATGTGAACAATATTGGAAACAACAACAACAAAAAACCAAATAAATACATACATAAATCATGAAATACACATATTACTCAAAACAAGATATTATTATCCCCAAGAGAAAGATTACATTCAACGAAGCTATAGACAACCTTTTAAACATGTTATGTACCACATCTAACCAACAAGGAACTAACACATCTTATTCTTTCTAACACCTATTTTACTTTCCTAACAACTTGTTCAAATCAATGACGACACACTAACAATATACTATCATAAGTTGACACACATGAGTGTTGGATGCACAGGATGGTTGGTTATGCTTGTTTTCATGATCTACCTTTTTTTTTTTCCAATAACTTAAAAACAATCCTTTATTCATAGTAAGAAGTACCCTAAACAAGCATATTAAAAAAGGTTGAATATGCTTACTAATTGCATGTCTTGGAACTGTTTTTAAGACATAAAAATCTTTCTACCTAAACATTTATTATTGCACATTTATCAAGAGGATTGACCCATAATAACACATAAGATTCAATATACCATGATACCCATGCTAAGGGGCACACTGACAAAGGAGTGGTACCTCCCACTGATATAATAACTGATTGGTTGCTTGTTGGGTCTTCCTCTTTTTGCAGCGTAAAAAAAACAAAAACATTCATAGATATTACTCCATAGCTCTTCTTTACACGTTTCCTACATGCCTAGTAAATTGTAAATTACACACTGCACATTACCCTTTTACATGTTTTCCAACTTGTCCATTAAAAAGAAGATGGATATGCCTACCTTTACATGCTTTCCTACACACGTAGTTAAAAAAACTCTGATACACCTAACCACTACATGTCTTGGAATTGTTTTTATGACACAAAACCCTCCCATCTAAAAACTTATGATCACACATTAGTTGAAATGATTGCTTTGTAGTAACATATAAGCCTCAATATACCATGATCCTTATGCTAATGGGATAGCCACAAAAAATTGGTGCCTCATACTAATATAAAGGTTGAGTAGTTGCAAGGTAAATATGATTACTTGTTTTATCACTCTACTTCTCCTCTCCTCTCCTTTATATTATAAAAAATAAAATAATTCCTTAACCAATATTTTAATGCATAATACCTCTTTACAAAATTTCCTGCATACCCATTAAATCACATTACTCCTTTACATGCTTTTCTACATACACATTACTCCTTTACATGCTTTTCTACATACCCATCACATTACTCCTTAAAAAATAATCGCAATATACACACATCTAACAATAGTTTCCCTTACATGCAATTAACAATTATATTTTTGAAATTGTTCCCATCCCATAAAAGTGTCACTCTATTTAAAAACCGAGGGTATAACAGCTATACTTATATAGTTATAGCATTATCCTTATTCCAATGAAAACAACCAAAAAATATTACATATAAATATAATTTATTTAACATCGCTATACATATATGGATACATATAAATATAATTATTTAACATCGCTATAATATGGATGATGAATTTATATATGGTTTTGAGGATAAGATAAAGTATAATTAATTTTATTTTTTCAATTTTCAATAACTACATTTCTACATTTAGAGTAATAATTTCAAAATAAAACCATTGGTCAAATTTGATGGTTTTGATAATTTGATCAAACTATTTATTAAATTTGATGGTTTTGATAACCACAATTTGATCGTTTGAAAATGAAATTATTTGTCAAATTTGATAGTTTTGATAACTAAAATGTGGATGGTTATCAATTTTTTTTAACCATATTTAATGGACAAATAACCCCATAATAAAGAAACAACGTTTTCACAATTTCAAGAAAGAATGTTGATGGTTATCAAAAATTTTCAACCATATTTAATGGACAAATAACCCCATAACAAACAAACAATTTGCTCGTCAAATTCCATCCCACCTTCACCTTAATGGCTCCCATGTATTTGTGCAACTTTACCCACGCTCATGCCCTGATAGAGTTAAAAGTGTAAATATTGATAGAGTTGGAAATGTAAATATTTATGGGTAAATATTGATAGAGTTGGAAATGTAAATATTTATGGGAAAAATCAACGTTATATAACAAATACATATTTTTCAATGGTGTGTGTGTGACGATTTACTCATCAAATTTCAAACAAAATCAAACGAAAAAAATAACCAAAAATTAGAACCTTTAAACTACTCCCTTTTCTATCCCGACTCTCACCGTTTTAATAGTTTTGATAACTAAAATGTGGATGGTTATCAATTTTTTTTAACCATATTTAATGGACAAATAACCCCATAATAAAGAAACAAGGTTTTCACAATTTCAAGAAAGAATGTTGATGGTTATCAAAATTTTTCAACCATATTTAATGGACAAATAACCCCATAACAAACAAACAATTTGCTCGTCAAATTCCATCCCACCTTCACCTTAATGGCTCCCATGTATTTGTGCAACTTTACCCACGTTCATGCCCTGATAGAGTTAGAAATGTAAATATTGATAGAGTTGGAAATGTAAATATTTATGGGAAAAATCAACGTTATATAACAAATATATATTTTTCAATGGTGTGTGTGACGATGTAAATGTGCTGAAAAACCCTGAGATATTTGGATTATACAAACTTAACCACTCAAATCTTCAAATCCAACCATTCATCATCAAATTTCAAACAAAATCAAACGAAAAAAATAACCAAAAATTAGTAGAACCTTTAGCCTACTCCTTTTCCATCCCGACTCTCACCGTCTTATCTCTCAAGAAAATTGGTCAATGAAATGCATTTTATGTGTATGCTTATATTGACAAAACAAATCCTTTCTAACCATGGTTGGTTTTTGTGTTCACCCCGTGGTCTGGTTTTTGTGTTCACTCCGTGGTCCGGCAGCCAAACCAAAAGGGAAATTTTCCCTCCAACTCCGGGAGAGGCAAGGTCCCTTTTCTAATTATTTCAGACAGTGAACAATGTGCTGTAAGGGTTGCATGGACACGCGTCAGTATCGGCATGGAGGTGCTCATCGGTAGCCGGTAAAGTGAGAATCATATACAGAAGGGGGCTGCCGGCGTGGAACGACGGAAGGTCCGGGCGAATGAGATGCGCTGCCGACAACTGTAATGGGAAATTAGCAGCGTAGCCTCAATGCAATACGGCACCTAGTCGTTAAATTAGTAAGTTGAGGGAAATCATATATACTCAATGCTGCTGCCTGTTCTTCCTCTGCCTTAGCAGGAGTGGATGATCAGTCAGCCAGTCTGATGGGGATCCCCTTAATAATATCCTCTAAGTTGGCATCTGAATAAGAATGACGGGTTTCCTTTAATTATATGTTTTGATTTTATATCACAAAAAGCCAACAGAGATAGAGACCCCCAGATCTATCTACTTTCGGTCCCCACGCTCATTTTCATCTTGGTTTTACCATGTAAGCGTCCCTTTCTTTCTCAAAAACGGCTTCAAATCTGCTGATCTATTGATTTAGTAATGCCTTGGCAATTTTTTCTGTCAAATGCTTCGGAGTATATTTGAGATCTGAGGGTTTTTCGATTGTGGCTGACTTTATATATTTCTACTAACCATAATATGGGTTTGATGCAGAGGATTGTGATGGTGTAGGGATAGCATTGGTCGGTATCTGCTTAGGAGAAGGAGGAGGAGAAAAGTGGTGTTAGGGTTGAGAGACAAAGATGCCTGCGAAAAGAGGAGGCGTGTGGAATGGTGGGTGGCAGGGCTACCAGCGTAGTAGAAACGGAGGAGGAGGGGGAAGTCGGGGTTTTCATCATCGAATACCTGTGGCGGGCTTCCTTGTCATCTTTGTGGTTACGCCATTGATTTTTTTTGCAGCTAGGGTTCGCCACTCCGCTTCTACATCTACTCCTGGTAAGCTTCTTCTTGCCCTCCTCAGGTTCCTTCCTTTTTTCTTGTCGGTCATCGTTTTTCTTGGCAAGTATGCCCTTTCTGAATCTGGTAGAATTACAATGAAGTGTAGCCTTCTTACAACATTCAAGGATGACCCCTTCCATTGAGAAGCCACATGTATCTATGTGATTTGAACCTTGGTGGGGAATTATCACCACCCCCGGTTAGCCATTGAACCAAGACCCCATGGACGTGCTTTGGAATTTGATTTTGCTTCCTGCTTTTTCGCAGGATCTCAAGGGGCAGATGTCCCCAAACTTGCCTTCCTTGTTTATCATCAAATGTTTAGCAGCTCTAGCATTTTGCCAAACATTTTGTGAGTTTTCTTTATAAATTTCCTTTCATTTGATCTTTGTGAAGCTGTGAACTCCAACTCTGCATTAACACGGTACAATACCTACCTGCTGGTAGAAAGATTTAAACTTTGCACCTATCCCATGCAAGAGCAAAGGCTTTATCAACTGACCCTGGGGTAATTTCCCTTGCCAAAGATGATTAAACTATTGATCCAGGCAGCAAGAAAAAACAATCGGGAAACCTGCGGGGGCATTTCTCTTCGTTCTGAGGATCATTTCTCCTCGTTCTGAGGATGGTACCAGAGAGTAAACCATTTCTCCTCGTTCTGAGGATGGTACCATAGAGTAAACCAGATTATGCAGTGAAGCTTTGTCAACACATGGAATACGGTGATCAATGCCATTACAACAATACAATATAAAAATATACTCGTTAAGAGCTTTGCAGGAATTGAATCTGGGTGGAATGCCATTACAACAATACAATATAACAATATAACAATATACTCGTTAAGAGCTTTGCAGGAATTGAATCTGGGTGGGGAGGATACCAATCCTTCCTCCCGACTACTCCTTCCTCCCAACTACCAGAGCTAGACCCACCTAGATCCAATTGACAACAACAATCTTGTTATCCACCAGCTACCTTCTTCTATAAATATTATTTGGACTGCTCAACACTGCGTTCAGGGCACATTGGCCAAAACAAACAATAGATATTACACATCCACACACCATTTGATTATTGGTGCGTAATGAAATCTCTCGATTGTGATATGCATGATAGCAAAATAGTCCCCTTTTTAGTGTTTCTGTATTTTTATGGATATTCAGATCCATCAAGTCTTTCTACCTGACATTTTATGCTTCTTTTGTTATTTAAAACAGCAGGGCACAACTTCTCAGGAGATGGATCTGTTAGAATGGTATGCTCTTTCCACATCTTGAAACTCAATTCTATTTCTATGGCTATTTTGTTCTCTTTTAGGATCTGGAGAATGCACCTGCACTTACTTTAGAGTCCAAACCCAGAAAATAAATAGTTTCCATAAACTGAAATTCAATCGCCACTAGTGGATTGAAATGGAGAGGAGTTATTGAGGATACTGGTTCTGCCGTAGGTTTAAATGCACTCCTATACTTATATTTATTTGTGGGATTCACAGGAACAGGCAGACGACTGGAGAAAGCAGAGTTCAATAGAGAGCATTGACTCTCTCTTCCCAAAGGAGGCAAGTATAAGAAATCTGCTGCATTTGGAGATCTTAAATGTGTCTCCTCCCCTATTGAGCAGATAATTGAAAATAAGTTTTATTTACTGGGCAGGTGATTGATGTCATAACAGCAAACACAGATGATTCGGGCACCCTGAACTTAAATATTGTTGGACGGAATGACTTGTCTTCCTCATGGGTAGTGGAAAAGCCCTCTGAAGTAAACCAAAGGGATATTGCTTACTATGAGGTACGATTAAGGAAGGTTTTAGTTATTTTTTCACTGCTGAACATGTAACGAAACCTGTGCGATCATGAACTATGTAGTTGAGTAGGCTTGTATTAAGAAGGAAGTGAAAACTGACATTGGCAGGGGTAATCCTCTGTTTCTAACGGTGTACATCAAGCAGAGGCAAACGACTTCTGGAGACAGCTCAGAAAAGTTGCACTCGCAACAAGATGGTGTGATCTTCAATGAAGAAGGCAAGGAAAATTCAGAGGGGGGTAAAATGGATGATGATGAGCAGAAAAAAACTTCCAATGATGCAGAACTGCTTACGAACTTCCAAGAGGATGACACAGGAAGTGAACATCGAGATGTCAAAGATAACGCTCTTGCTGGTAAGCTTTGGTTTTCCCTGCTTAGCTGATCTGTTCTGTTGGTGGCTTACTGTAAGGTAAGGTCTAGTCAAACTCACAGGACAATGGTTGTTGTAATGCAGACAATTTGCAGCTTGAAGAAAGTCCAACAAAGGTTTTGCGGAGGGTAAACTTCTTTCCTGCACTTAGATCGCTTCTTTTTGTTCTCACGGAAAAGGGATTTTTTATATTCTTTTCTAAAATCCTTCTTGAATATCACTTCTCCCTTGAAAGCTTTTATATTCCTTAGATTCTAGCATAATATGCATTTATTTATAGTAGTTTAATGCTTACAGCAATTGAGACAAAAGAGAAGAGAGAAAAGGTCAACAGAGCTGATCCAACAGGATGAAGAAGAAAGAATTGAGCTTGAAAACGCAGCAATTAAACGTTCCAAGGAGGTAGATTCTGCTGTCCTGGGCAAATACAGCATTTGGAGGCGGGAGAATGAAAACGAGAACTCTGACTCCACTGTCAGATTGATGCGAGACCAACTGATCATGGCTAGGGTGTATTCAAGCATTTCCCAGGCTAGGAATAACCTTGATCTATACCAGGAATTAATGCTTCGTATTAAAGAATGTCAGCGTACATTGGGCGAGGCTAATGCAGATTCTGATCTACCTCAAAGGTATTAGTTTTTAGCATTGGCTGCTTCTAAATCAAGAGTAGTAAGTGCTTCCATTTGCATTTGGTGTTCATATCCCTTTGTTTCTTTTAAAGATGCAATCTGTGTTTCAAACTTTCTGCATTTCATTCTCTTTTTCATGGCTGATGATTGATATGAATGTTTCAGTGCACCTGAGAAGATCAAGGCTATGGGTCATGTCCTATCCAAGGCTAGAGAACAATTTTATGACTGTGCGACAGTAACAAAAAAGTTGCGAGCCATGCTTCAGTCTGCAGACGAGCAAGTAAGGACCTTGAAAAAGCAAAGCACATTTTTAAGTCAGCTGGCAGCAAAGACTGTTCCCAAGGGCCTGCATTGCCTGTCCATGCGATTGACCATAGATTATTACTTGCTTCCTCTTGAAAAACGAAAATTTCCCAAAGAAGACAAGTTGGAGGATCCGACTCTCTATCACTATGCATTATTTTCTGACAATGTATTGGCTGCATCTGTGGTTGTGAATTCAACTGTAATGAATGCCAAGGTGAAGTGTTATTACATTTAAGATACTCTAAAGATTGGAAGTCCAACAGTTTTGTTGCTTATTATTTATAATGCTTGGATCTCATTATAGGTGTTTTTTATTTGCGTTTGCAGGACTCTGAGAAACATGTATTTCATCTCGTCACAGACAAGTTAAATTTTGGGGCCATGAAAATGTGGTTTTTACTTAATCCCCCAGGGAAAGCTGCGATACATGTAGAAAATGTTGATGATTTTAAATGGCTCAATTCCTCCTATTGCCCCGTTCTTCGCCAACTTGAATCCGCAGCTATGAAAGAGTATTATTTCAAGGCAGATCACCCGACTACACTCTCAGCAGGTTCTTCCAATTTGAAATAT
>ML832060.1:40781-73504 GCA_009831015.1 Picea engelmannii | reverse complement strand
TACCTATTTTATTGACTTTTATCACTTTTCATTTGTATATTATATTATTTTTATTCTTTATCCAAACCCTAAAGTCTTAACAACTTTACAAGTGTTTGATTTTTGCAGATTGCAAAAGTCTAGAGGTGAGACGTTGGAACAAGGGTTTGCTTTTTGGTTTGTTTTTATATATTTGTCGCATGTACAAATCCTTTTAGGGTTTTTCAGGAAAAACTCCAAGCAAGTATTAATTCTTTCTCATGCTCGTGAAACCATGAGAATGTAATCGAGTAGTCTTTTATCGTTTTTTTGAACTCGTAATGGTGACACGAAAAATGAAGCCTATGGTGTATCCATTAAGCTATTTTCACACTCCTTAAAAATGAAAAGATTGTCGAGCGACCTTGTTCTTTTCACGCTCGTAAAAGTATTTGAAGAAAAAAATTGATGAGCGGTAGGTTATCACTTTTTCGGTCTTGTCAAATTAATTTACAAACAAGGACCTTATGGAGTTCTCTTTTAGTGTTTTTCAGACTCTCTAAAAATGAAAAACCCCTGAGTTTTCTCTCTTTGGACTCGTTAAACAAACATCGAAAGACCCATATGGGATCAAACCACTCCTTCTTAGGGTTCGTTAAACATACTCTGAGGGACTCGTCCGAAGGATGATCTTACATCTACAAGCATATGTTATCCTCCTCAAGCTTGCGTAAAAATAAATAGGTACTCGCCAGAAATGGTGGGGGAAAATTGGGAAAGAAATGTGTCTCTATCATAGTCACTCTTGAACATGACACCCCCCTTCATCATTATATCTAAGTTGGGAAATCCATTTGTCTCTCGTTTGACCATCCACAAGTTCATATGTTGGGTCCTCCTTGAGTTAATGTTTCCAAGACCATTGTCGTGTCATTCATATGTTCAAGAGAAGTCCAACCTAAACGAGCCTTTTATCGAGTCAGGCATCTGCAGTTATAAATTTTCTACCATGTCGGCCTTCCTTGTGTCAGTTTCGAATCACTTCATACTCTGATCTACCTCAAATATGTTACATATTTCATTTCATCGATGGGGGATGCATCAAGGCCCTCCTGTGACGAGTCTTTTCTTGTCAACTTCAACACATTATCCAAGAACAAGACTTAGAAATCATTCAGTACCTTAGAGGCTGCATGCCTCAATGGTAGGTTTCTTCGCTTTCAACAGTGGGGTCACATCATTGACCCCTGATTGGAAGATTCCATTGAGTGTTCGACTTCAACTCATTTATTCACATTCGTTGTATTGTATTGGGGTACCTTTGGAATCATTGACATCAATGGTGATTTCCATCGCACTTGTTAACAATTTTCGTTAATGACCGGTAATCAAGTGGTTTGTACCATGTTCGACTTCAACACCTGTAATCACATGGCTAGATTCGTACTTAAAGACGACGAAAATGAAGACCCTGGATCTTATCACTTTGGTCCAAGTTGCAACAAAGTATTCATGATTTGTATTGACACATATATCCACTTTGTATGTCTCGTGGCTATGTTCGAATTTGAGTTCTTTTAGAGCATAGATCCACAATGTATTCCTAGTGGCTATGATGAATCATGATGACATGGATCCACAGTGTATGTTTAGTGGCCATGACTCACTTGACACTTATGATTAGAGTCACTTGTAGTCTGAGCATGGGAATGCCTACATCAGAAATGGTATGATATTTTGCAAATGCTTGTTTGTTTGCAGGTTCCTGATCGATGCGCTCCTTGTTTTTGACACACACATTCTACAAAGTATTTCAGCTATCACGAGTTCCAACTTCATACTTTGGGGGGAATTCTATTACAAATTATTTTGGTCACCTCAGTGATCACCTGACAACATGTGTTCATGTTCCCTAAAAATATTAAAAGAGACTTTTTCCATGGGAAAAGTGATTTTATTTCCTCTACCAAAAACCATATGAAGAAAGGTCGTCGCACCCAACTATATGCATGGGGTGTGACGATGCCTGATCGTCGCACTCTGCACTATACCTGAGCTGCGACATCATCACATGTGACTTGTGCATAGGGTGTGATGATGCTTAAATCATGGGAAAAGTCAAATTTCACGAATGTTCTAGAAGGGGATCTTCTAGAATATGAGGTGGCCTCCGATCGATTTGGATCTTACTCGCTTATCTGATTTGGTGGGATCATCCTAATATCCTCATCGATCTCTTTTTCACACTATATAAGGAGGGATCTCTCATGGAAAAGGATAAGGTTGAATAGGCTAAGATTTGTATGGAGATTTCTACTTCAGATTATGCTTGAGAGCTTTGCTTTAGTTCTTCAAGTAAGATTGTGGATCGTCTTCATTCAAGGCATTTGGAGCAAACGTGTGTGTGTTGAAGCAAAGAGCCATTGAAAGGGGACCTTACAACATCAAGGCATGGGTTGTATTCTCCACTTTCTATTCAATTAATACAACAATGCATTTCTTCCCTATATAAACATCTTGTCTTCTGTTGTATAATTCCTTGATCATATACATAGACTTCATTAGAATACACGTATCTTTGTTTCCCCTCTTTGTTCGTTTGTGATTCTTAGACATGGTTACTATTCTGCAAACTTAAGGAAGGGGTTAGGGGCACAATATTCTACATTGACTACGTCGGGTTCACTTCCCCATGAACTGATTGGGCTCGACGACACTAGCGAGGACAAACGTCGTTTAAAAGGTACGTCACTTGTAACTCATTAAACTAGTTCATATGATGATGAAGTTTAAGGCGAAGTGTGCATTCTGTTCTGTTTTTTTCTAGTTTCCAATGGGATCTAGGGAGATCTATTTGTGTCTGCACTTACTAATTAATCCGATAACATCCACTCATATATTCCTTGCCTCAGTTTTTCCTGAAGATCTTCTTGAGTATCCATCCTCCTAGACCACTAAAAAACAAACACTACTTGCTCAATTTTCCATCAAACAATTTTCTCCGTATTGAAGACCCCTCAAGCTGGGAGGAATATTTTCTCTGATACCACTGTAATGTTCCCAAGTGGTTTTGTTTGGAACATGTTAAGTTTTAGTGTTTTCTGGTTGTGGTATTTTGTCAAACAGTTAGTAGATTTAGTCCTCTTGAGTTGCGTTGGGGTTCATGATGATGGTTTTTATTGTGTTTGTAGCAAGTACATGATAGATATATGACAACAATAGATACATGACAACAATAGATACACAACAAGATGAAATACAATATATAGCCACAAATACCTCAGATCTGATTTTATTTATCATAAATAACTAACCTCCATACAATAGAAGATCATATTTGGATCATAGATAGAAGAATAATGAGTGTGGCGGTTAATGCCTCCAAAGTACAAAATAAAGATGAATATATAGGCTTCCAAAAGCCTCCCCAAGCTGAATACCAAATATCTCTAAGATCCAACCCTTTCCTTTGCTGCTGGTGATGTGTTCTCTATGCAAAGTGCACCCTCCATGGCTTAAATAACTAAGAATTTGGTCTCCTCTTCTTGAGTCTCCAAATCACTGAAACCAACTGTCAAAATGTATACCGGGGAATAGAAAAACCCTATGATGAATATCCTATCTGTTGGGAGTGATCTCCCACTCCAAGTCACTAGATCCACTAAGAACATTGCACCCTCCTGAAGAGAAATACGCCCCTCTGGAATATAGAATGAATATGTTGAAAAATGCTCTCACACATTGATGTAAAAAGGAACTAGGATGGTAGCGACCAATCCTGGAAGGATATCTACCGAAAATCTAGCCAACTCTATGAAAATCAAACCCTCCTTCCTCTAATGATGTGCCCAACCTGCTGGAAACCACTAAAACTGCACCTTGCTTCGTCAAACTTCCTTTGAACTGAATATAAACTGAAGTAGAATGGAGAGGGAGGAATATTTCATCTCCTTGGCCAATCTTGGATCAAGAACAGGATAATCTTTCACTCCCTTGTTGATCTCTAGGGTTTATTCAGTCAAAACCCTTAAAACCCCCAAGTACCATGGGCTCTCTAGCTAAGAAGCCATACATCAAAATATCAAACAACACAATTAGAGAATAGAAGCCCCTATCTCTCTTTTATACCCTTGTTCATATTTTCTCTCCAAGTGACTTTTACTTTATTTTTAATATTCCTTAATAAAATCACTTTAATAATTAATTAACCTTTTTCCCTCTAAAAGGTGATTTATTTGTCCTTATGGCTTCTCTGGCCATGAAAAGTCACTTCTCATCATATTATCCTATAGTGCTCTTCCTCCCGATTCTGATGAGCTATTACACTAAGAGTTTTCTCCAAGTAGTATACCCAAAATGACCTACTTAGTGAATTTAATTAAAAAGTGCTCCATAATAACTCAAAATTCCGGAAATCGTCGGAATGCAATGAAACCAAATACAAGCTGTGCGGAATGGATGCTGATGATGAAATATAATGAATGATGCAAGTCGGGCCCAATAAAACCCTTCAGTATCTCCTGAACTCACTATCACCCCCATCTGGATACTCTGACAAACATCCCACTATGTAACATATAAAAATCCAAAAATGGGGACATTACAATAATTGATGTCTACTAGCACTTCTTGAGTGCCTATACCCCCTATGGTAAACCTTCCTATCATGACATCTAGATGCTACTGCATGTCTTGAAATAGTTGCTTGTTTTGTGCCAAAATCCTTACTGATATGTCTTTGCAAAATATTCAAACGTTGTAGTAGCTGAATATTAATTTTATTTTTCTCCTCCTAAGATTTTATCAACCTTTTTTTGTTCTATTGGTAGATTTGCACTTCTTTTTGCAAGGTTCTCATAGTATTAACCATATCCATAGGCTCCATAATGCTTCTATGTCCATTAGAGTCTATTTGTGCATTTCCGAGGATAATGTGTAAACCCATGATTTCATCCTCATGGATGTAAGATCCTTGTGCCTCATCCATCTCTCTAGACTTCCTCATATAGGAATCAAATATGTTCTACCTGTACCTCTAATTCTGCAAAAATGTGCATGCAAAAATTACTGTTAGAATTATGCATATGGTAAAACATTTAATTAATTAGGATACATGTCATTCTTCATCTCCATTTATGAAGATCATTGATGCACTAATCCCAATTCCAATCCATTAGAAATAATATCTTTTCAATCTTCTTTCCAACGATTATATTCATGCCTTTTTCTGATTCCCAACCTAAAATTTATAGTTTTTTTGAATTATGTCATTTATAATCCATTATGCCTTGTTCTCACTAGCACAATCTGGTTGAGAGACCATTTTCTACCACTTACAGAAGAAAACCCGTAAGGAACCATGAAACGTTTTATATCAGGGGCAGATAGTATCCTGATCATGAGTAAACAGAAACCTCGGATTCAAAATCTGATGTTCTAGTCAGACTCTATATAAATATGGAATCAACGATTTTGCACTTTTTACACTTCCTCCAGACTTAGAATTTTTAGCCAAACTGTCTATCTCCCAAACATAACAAAACCGGGATAATTTCCATAATACAAATTTGTCTAGTTTGTCGAGTGGTTAAAATGTTAAGTAAATATTTTTTCTAGATTTTCTATCTGGGGTCCCTTTTCCTCCTCTAAATATCTCAGAAATTCCCCAAAAGTGTCCCAGAATAGTGGATTTTGCTATGTTTTGGCACCTCCACTCCAAACCCTTTGGAATTATGCCAGAATCTCAATTGGGTATCTTCATGTCTACTTTTTGGACTCACTGTAAAAATTCCATCAACAACAGGGCCTTTTTCAAAGAGTGCCACCCTATTTTTCAAAAACATCTAATTTGGATTTTCTAAAAATTTGAAGCCGAACTAGAAAATGACCATTACTGACACTTTTGGAGGCTTCCTTATTGTGCACATACCCTTTGAATTTCATCTCATTCTGAGTTAATATTCTCTTGTTATAGCCAAACCACATTTTTGTCTCCAAACTTGTTTTTTTAAATACCATCATTTTGCTGACATGGAAACTTGGCTCATGTGGCATGACACATGGATGTTGATGTCCACCTATCATCCCATGAATCGACCATGTCATCATCCTCCTTTCCCTTCATCATCGATCAAATTATTTCTTCTATCGACAATCTCCAAATTTCTTTCATCAGTGAACGAAGAATTTCTTCCATCGACGATCTACAAAATTGTCCTTCCATCGATGGTCTCCAAAATTCTCCCATCGTGGAAACTTATAATTTCTTTCATCGGTGATTCAAGAATTTCTTCCATCAGTGATCAAAAAAGTTCTATTACCATCGACAATCTCTGAAATTCTCCCATCGACGAATGAAGAATTTCTTTCATCGACGATCCCAAAATTTCTTCCATCGGTGATCTACAAAATTTCTTCTCCATCGTCGAACTACAAAATGCACTTCGGTGAAATACAAAATGGTATCCATCACTGAACCTCCAAAAGCTTCCTTCAATGAACTCTTCTTGTCCATCATGGAACTACAAAATGAACTTTGAAAAACTCCAAAATGGTCTCCATCACTGAACATCAGAAAATTCCATCGACAGACTACAAGAAACCTCTTTTTCGGTGAACTTGAAAAAACTTCTTTTCTCAGTGAACTTGGAAAAGATTATTTTTTGGCAAACTCCGAAAATCCTCTTTTTCAACAAACTTGGAAAAAATTCTTTTTTGGTGAACTTTGAAAAAACTCTTTTTCGATGAACTTTGAAAAATTATTTTTTGATGAACTCTAAAAAAATTTCCATCATAAAAATTGGATTTTTGTTCATAGGTGAACTTGTTCAACTTAGAAGTTTTTAACCAATCTGTGATGGTTTTGGACTGTTGTTCTCAAGTTCAAATTCAATCTCAATCGTTGATTCACCAAAATCGATGCCATGATCCCTTCCTTCTACCACCGTGGACCCTATTAGTCCACGTCACGAGTACGGTCCATATCATCATTTATATGTATTTTTTCTCAAAACTCAAAATTTTCCAAAAATTTTAAAACTTTTCCAAAATCTTATTTTTCTCTTTTTAGATAGTTTTTTTTTTCTTTTTTTCTTTTTTGGCCACCATGGGAGCTCTAGAGTTAGCTTCCATAGCTGAATTTGACCCTACGACTATCAATTTGACCTTCCCTTTACCGAATCACATGCATATTTCACCCAAAAATTGGAAATTTCATTCTAAATTCACTAATTTTCCCAAATTCGACACAAACTGATGCTTTGCAACAACGAATTTGTTAAATCTGCACTAGTCTTTGGCCCACACTGGTCCAGTGTTGAAAGCTTCACCCTGATACCACTGGTCCAGTGTTGAAACCTTCACCCTGATACCAAACTGTAACATACCCAACTCCCTCACTAAGTCCTGTTACTAAAAAAACCAACTCACACAAAAATCTGATACCAATTTAAACAATACATGCACGCAACATGTCATGCAAACTTGTGCAACTAACAATAGTTTTAAATTCATGAATGCATATTATTTAAACATGCACAACACAATTCAAACATATAATACACCAATTAAAATATTGTTATCCCCATTTTGTGGGATAACTAAGGAGATGATGTCTCAAGGTATTTAGGTTGTAGACATGGAGTGCCGAGAGACCACATGACTAGCAGTGCCCACTTACACATATGGAAGCCCTCTCTATCACCACACTTGGATCCATAGTTAGATAATCCGCCATGTTAAGCCCTAAATCATGACACATTACCCCTTATTTGGGTCATTTTACATTAGTATTGTTATTTTATTTATGTTAGCTTGGGTCCATTAGTTGTAATTGTGCCTCCTAGTCTCCTATATATACCAAGGAGACCTTTTCATTTGGAATCATCTTGTATTTGTGAATTCATGTAATGTATAAGGAGGTTTCCCCCTAGAAGAGGCTTATTATCCAAATTTCTCTCTTTTTCAAGGTGTGGAGTACTTATTCTGAGGTTTTTTATGTTATTTTGATATTTGGTTCTTAACATTTGGTATTAGAGCTAGACAATCCTCGGGACTAGCTTCTTCAAAACAAGTCTTGTAATTTTCGCTACAATTTTTTTCCTGGAAGGTTTCGGGATCTAGAATTTATATGGTGTAGAGGAGACATATAGATCTAACTTGGGTCAGAATTTTAGATCTTGGTTATTTATATTTTTGGAGATACATTTTGTTCAAGTTAGGGTTTTTGACTAGTCTTGAAACTAGTATGAAACAAGTCTACTTGGAATTTTTGCTCCCAATTTTTTTTTGGCTTGGTTTCAGGTTCTGAAATTTTTATAGTATGAAGGAGGAATAATGAAGTATCTTGTGTACAAATTTCAACCCTTGATTCGCTGTACTGTGAAATTTATTCTCTGAGGAAATTAGGATTTTTGGCTGGTCCAAATTTTGGTCTAAAAAAGTGTTCTTGGGAAAACTGTTATATCTGAAGCTACAAACCTCCAAATTGAGTGAGACCTATTCCATTGGTTAGGTTACAAAATCAAGTTTTACTGGTGAAAATTTAATTTTTTTAGGTGAATAAAGTGACACGCGGCAGGCCGTACAAGTTCACTCTCCTGAAAGGGAAAAAATCAACACATATTGGGAAAGTTATCATAAAATTCTCTTGGGGAATCCAATCTTGGTGTAACCTATGGGGTTGGAAAGAAGACACATCAGGCTACCTCATGCTGAAAATTTTGACTCAGATGGTTTGAAATTGCAGAGATACAATAGAAGAAAGGTCAACTAGTAGAACAATCTCCAAATCAGGGTTTTAAAAGGTGCGTTTTTCTTTTTTTTTGAAATTTGCATATCTTTTGACTAGAAGATCCAATTGGGGTGATTCAAAAAGTGGAATAAAGCGGGATAAAAGGAGTATTACATAAAATTTTCAGAATCTTAGGGATTTTTAGGTACAAACATATTCCAACGTCTCTAAACGTAGGAGTTGTCGTTACTTGTCAACGCTACAACCCGGGGACAATGTGGTTTTTCCACGTACCTACAGTATATCAGAAGGCCCCTTTCGAACTATTGCGCATTAGAAAACACTACTACGGATTTGATCTCCCACATAATTGGAAAATATAGGGAGACCCTCTATAATCCTAAGACCAACTGAGTAAACCATTTGGTCGTCTTGTTGCTATAGTACATCGAGAACAACACCCAGGGTGATCAATCTCTAGTACCTGGGTAGTCAGATAGTACGACTAAGGGCATGGCCAAGCCTCCTTAGTTAGTGCCATGAGATATTGGGCCGAGTAATATTGTTAGACCCCACATGTATATCAGAGAGCTATAACACCTTACACTCACTTATTTCTGAGGACCTCTGCCTAAGACAATTAGGAGTTCCTACCTTGCAGTGATACTTGGCCAACATGCCACCAAAAAAGGGAACTTCTACACCAAATAATCCCTTAGACAATCCTACTTGGACTCTTGATGAAGGTGAAAAAATACGTAGGGACATAGATGATTTACAAAAAAAGGCAGTAAAAAAAGATGAAATACAAAAGATGATGGATTCAACTGAAGCTAAGCTAGAAGCGATGATGGATACTAAGATGGATGGATTAAAAGGAGAGATTATGGAAGGGTTGAAAAAGTTGCTAATAGAGAGGCCACCTGAAAGTGACGATGTATCCCATGAAATTCATGATGAGGACACAAGGAAGATGAATCAAGATTGGAGAAACTCCAGCTTTGGGTTGAAGACCAACATGATTGGATATCATAAGCAAGGGATGAATGGAAGAATGGTGAAGAAGTGTGGATTCTCATTCAAAGTTTGCATCATGATTCCAGTGTATCCGATATATTTACATGGAAAATTTATTCACTATGGTACACAGATCGCTTATATTTATGTAAGAACTCCCAACTCAAACAAAAGGTACTTTTGGAATTGCACACCTCTCTTGTAGGAGGGCACTCAGGATTTTTGAAAACCTATCACAGGGTCAAGAGGGATTTTTTTGGGGATGGCCTTAAAATTGATGTTCAAAGGTTTGTGGCAGAATGTTTGGTTTGCCAACAAAATAAGGTAAAAACAATTAAGACCCCAGGTCTTTTACAACCATTATCCATTCCAATTTAGTGCTGGGAGGAGGTTTCCATGGATTTCATCACAAGGTTACCGAAGTTTGAAGGAAAGAGTGTCATCATGGTGATTGTTGATAGACTTACCAAGTACACACACTTTTGTGCACTCTCTCATCCTTTCAAAGCCAGTACAATTTCTATCGCATTCATGGAGACAGTTCAAAAGCTACATGGAAGCCCAAAGATTATTGTAAGTGACAGAGATCCCATCTTCATTGGACATTTTTGGATAGGATTATTTTCTTGTTTGGGTTCTCAATTGGCTCATAGCTCATCTTATCATCCTCAATATGATGGAAAAATTGAGATAGTGAACAAATGTTTGGAAGGCTACCTTCGTTTCTTTTTTTCCAATAAACAAACACAATGGTTCAAGAGGTTACCGTTGGCAGAATGGTGGTATAACACTTCCTTTCATACTGCAACAAAAATGACACCATTTATGGTGCTTTATGGATATAACCCACCATCCATCACTTCTTCTCTAAAATAAAAATATAAGGTTCAAGCAGTGGAATAGCACATCAAGCATCAACAACAAGTTCTCCAACTCTTAAAGGACAACCTAACCATGGCACAAAATCACATGAAACGACAAGTAGATCAACATCGTAGTGAAAGAAGTTTTGAAGTAGGGGATTGGGTATTTTTAAGACTACAACCATATAAACAGATGTCCCTCAAGTAAGCTAAGAAGGATAATAAATTATCATTGAAACACTATGACCCTTATAAGGTGTTGCAAACGATTAGTACTATGGCATACAAATTGGAGTTGCCTGCATCTTCGCGAGTACACCCAGTTTTCCATGTTTCATGTTTAAAGAAGTTTATAGGTGACAAGATCCCAGTTCAAACTATATTTCTAGAACTTGGCGTGGAAGGAAACATCATATTGGAGGTTGAAGCTATCACTGACATAAGAATTCGCCAGCTGAGGAACATATCAATTTTAGAGTATCTCATTAAGTGGAAGAAACTACCGGCCGAAGATTCCACGTGGGAAGATGAATGTTTTATACAAAAGCATCCAGAGCTACTCAAGCGTTGAGGACAACACTTGTCTGAAGGGGAGAGGCATGTTAATCCCTAAATCGTGGCACATTACCCCTTAATTGGGGCATATTAAATTAGTATTGTTATTTTATTTATGTCGGCTTGGGTCGATCAGTTGTAATTGTACCTCCTAGTTTCCTATATGTACCAAGGAGACCTTTTCATTTGGAATCATCTTGTATTTGTGAATTCATGTAATGTATAAGGAGGTTTCCACCTCGAAGAGGCTTATTATATGAATTTCTCTCTTTGTCAAGGCACAAAGTACTTATTCTGAGTTTTTTTTTATGCTATTTTGATATTTGGTTCTTAACACACCACACGAGCTAGATTTTGGAAATAATTTGGGTCTTTCTCCATGCAGTACAAGTCAAGTATTGTGGCAAGTAATCACCCTAATATTTGAGGCATTTAAGCATGTTGTATTGAAGCTTATTTTGATTATAGAATGCTTGCTTTGACATTATGCTTTTGAGCCTCTTTCACCTTCTTGAGTGTCATCGATTTCCTAGTAAGTGGCCAACTTTTGGGGAAGGGGTGTAACTGGGGGTCCCTTGAGGGGTCATCGCACCATTCCCGACCATAATTATCACTTTCCACTCATTTCTTTCCCATCACATTTCCCTCTTCTAGGCCCTTTGGCTTTAGTGACCCAAGAAGAGCATATACCTCATCTCATGGGAAGAAGGGGTTGAAGGCCCACAGGCTTATAACTGGCAAAAGATAAAAGAAAAACCTTTAAACTTCTAGATGCTCACCCATGGATCTCGAGAACAATAAAAAGTCTCTCATAAGAATTGATGGGATCTGTGAAAGAATAACTAATAATAAATGCCAACCAAGGAGGGGCATGTGTGAGAACTATTTTTAATGATTAGGTAGAATCCACACACGTGTTCCCAAATTGGGAAAGCATGATGTGACCAGGGTAGAGTCAAGGTGGGCACAATTTTTATTGCTTAGGTAAAAGCCCCACCTTGGCTTCAACCTGGAAACATCCTAACAGAATTAAAGGCAATGAATGGGCTTGGAAAAAGGATGCATTGAAAACGAAGGTGCAACACACCCTCTACAAAGGTACCTATAAATGAGACAATACAAACCCTTGTATGTCATGAAATCCATTGACCTATGAAGTCTAAAACCCTATCCATCTCATCATCCACTACATGAACTTGAAGGGGCACCCTTGGGAGCATCCCCTACTTGAGGCTTCCATGGTGCTTGAATCCCACAGGTTGGATGCCAAGGGCCCACGTACCGGATGAATACCACATGCTTTGGAGGCCTAGACGACACCTTGGATGACCTCACCATGCCCTCACAAGCCAAACATTTTTCTTTGGAGGACTAAAACGTCACCTTAAGGGGCTTGACATCATGCTCGAGGGGCTTGAGGTGGTGATGAAGACACATGGAACGTTTTGGAAGAAGGAGGTCTTGAGACAAGATGAAAAGGAAAGGATCGAGGACACATGGCTTTTGGAATCCTAGCGCACCCTTCTCCAAGCCCAAGTGCCAAAACATGACCTCAAAGGAGGTTGACGCCACCTCTTTATGGTTTTCCTTGTGAAAATTTAATATTTAGTTGAATTGTTTAGTATTATTTGTGTAAAGGGGAAAGATTAGGGCTGTCGACCCCTATCTTGTGGTTTACCCTAAAATTATGTGGACAAACTATGTCTAAGACTTTTTGTATAAATATAGATCATTTGTATCTCATTTGAACATGGCTCTCCCTTGTGGAGAAGGATAATTAGCTGAAATTTTCGCTACTCTTGGAGCATTTCATCTCTCTTTTGCAAGTTGTTATAGTTTCTCTTGCTATTGATGGATAAAAGTGGTGCGCTACACTTTGAGGCTTTTTCTCATGCTTGTTGAGGGAATTTTCTTGGTCATTTTGGGTTTGACCTTGCCTCTATTTGAAATTGGTAAGGAAATTTTGCACTTGTTGTCTAAAATTCTTGCTTCTTCCATAATTTTTAGTGGATAAACCCTTGCAGGAGTATAAGGGCATACACACTCCCTAATATTCATTTATTTGCTTGTTAAAGGTCATTAATTGCAAGTTTGCTTGGAGAATTTCAAGGATGTACACCCTCCAAGTTTACCTTTGTTTGTTTTACAAACCCTAAGGAGTAAAATGGATTACACCCCTAGGTTCTTTGTGGATCAAGCTCATACATCCAAGGTCATGTTGTTGCATAAGGTTTTGCTAAGAGAAGTACAAGGGATTAAAATGATTTACACCCCTAAGGATTTAGCCTAGTCATCACTTTCTTTGACTCCACAACCCAATAGTAAGGCACTAATCATTTTTAATTTGCTTAGAGAAATAAAATTGTTGCATTGGGATACGTGAAAACACGAAAGAATCGACTTGTTAAAATTGTTTTATTTCCTTGATGTTCTAAGCTACTATTGCCCCTAGGGTGTGTCAATTGGATAAGTGTTTCTTATTGTTGTTACAAATTTATGCTACAACCATTAGGGCTACAAAAAACTCTCATTTTCAAGATCAATTTCTCACTCTTTTACCATTGGAAATAGTTAGAAAGTTGTTATTGTTAATCTACTTGATGTTGGCTATTGTTGGGCAATATTTTGGCTATTTTCTTGGGGTAAAAGTTGTTTCTGTAGGAAATCATTGCTACATCCACTTGGATGTCATAAATATACTTTGAAAACTTATCTTTACAACCATATCTACCAATTCTAAAGTATCTACCAATACTTATCTTTACAACCATTTGGATTTTGAAAACTTATCTTACAATTTTACAAATACTTGAGTATCTACCAATTCTCTAGAAAAATTTTCCTTGTACATGGTTCATCAACAATTCTTGAATCACAAACCTTTTTACTCCCCTTGCATCATCATCAATCATAATCCTAGGTTTTATTTTGCTTACCCATAACCAAATCCTAGGTTTTTTGTGGATTACCCTCAACCATTACATCCTCTGGATTTTTACATTAGTTTACTTTTAACCATTACAATTCTCAAGTGGTTTCATATTACCATGAATCATTCATTACAAGAAGCTTTTTCTAGCTAACCACAAATCTTCAAGTCATGACAAGCGGTTTTTGGGTTACTACAAACCATCGTCAATCATAATTATGGGGGTATAATTGCATTATCAACGCTTACAAACATTACATCACCATTTGATTTGGGTACATACAAAAAAAATCATCATAAATGTCCATCCAAGGTTAATCTAGCTTGTTACCCATCAACATGTTTAGTACCACGAAAATGCTGGTCAAACCATGCTGACAAAAGTGATTGATGACTTCCAAGCTCGGAAGGCAAGGATTATTGTTCAAAATATCGTTGGAGATAAACTTAAGGTGATACTAAGTGTAAAGAGAAGGAGAGCCGATAGATACACATGATCTAAGTCTCAGGTCACATGTGGAAATTTCATGCTAAAACAATAAAATTATCATACATCATAGCATCTTACAGAGATTTGGATGGTTGAACCTGAAATTACTCTTGTAGATTTACAGGATGACATGAATCGTATAGAAGATTGTGTGAAATATTTGTGTCAATGGTTGCTTAACGATTGCTCTGATGATTGATAAGAGTTCCATAGATTGATTTCATTGGTGCAAAATACCCCATCTGCACTATCACCTACATAGAAGCGGTTCAACTTCTAAAAAGGGTTTACAGGTACCAAAGTTTTCCAAGGAAGTATGAACAACTAGAGATACATAAGCTTGCCATTCTGGATACATTTTTCTCAAACATATGATGTTTAAGGGACTGGTTGCATGAATAATTCATTGTATACCTTGCAAGCTTAGCCATAATAGATGATCGGTTCGGCCTAGCAAACACTCATATTTAGAATTGGTACAAGAAGTTTAGATCCATGTGATGGTCCAGTTTGTCAACATAGGACCGGTTGTGCACTTTA
Organism: Picea engelmannii; assembly: GCA_009831015.1. Lineage (NCBI taxonomy): Eukaryota > Viridiplantae > Streptophyta > Pinopsida > Pinales > Pinaceae > Picea > Picea engelmannii. The sequence goes on along the minus strand of ML832060.1, from coordinate 58,421 downwards.
CTAAGACGACTATTCAAAGGCATCGGATTTTAGATAATCCCTATCATTGTTGGCTTGTATATTCATTTTGCAGAACTAATTGCCCTATGTGCGTCCTCTGTTAAATATTCAAAATTCATGACCACAAGAAACCATCTTGAGAGGGAAGTTTGCAACATTCCAGGACACACATTGAGGGGAATCCTGAGGTGAACCTTTAGCCATTCATGTAGCAGATTTTCCAGCAAACAGATCACCCAATGTATAGGAAGAAAGATTAGCCAACAAGGGATATGCTGAAAGGGGCGAAATGTAGATCTGTATATCAGACCGAATTACATAGATAAGTTTTGATAGGGTGAATTACAGAGCAAATTTAGAAGTGGAAGGATGAAAATGAGTAAGGGTTGATGTGATATTTATATACATGGTATGTTGGAAAATAATATGTATGAACTACCTTGTGTTTGAAGTCATTTTTAACTTGAACAAATGAAGTCGACCTGTAAATTGGGTCTAGGGCTGACCTTAAATGGTGAAAAGTTTCATTTTGAAATAAAAAAAATATGATGGAGCCGACCTAAAGTCAGTGTTAAATTTATTTATTTTTTCGATTGAGTTGACCTGAGTGAAAATATGGATAGGGGGGCGTCGTGTACTTGGGGAGAGATGATTTATTTGATAAAATTTGTCAAGGAGATGAATTGCAATTATGGAGATAGTTGACCCCTATTTTGTGTTTTTGGAGATGAAGTAATTATTTTGAAGCCCATTTTTCCCACCATGAAGAACACTTAGAAGTGATGTTGCTAATTTTTCGGAGAAGAGACCAGCTGGAAGGACCTTTGGAGGTTAGACGCTGCACCTACACCTCAATTTATGGAGGATACCCCACTTTTGAGGGCTTTATGCCCTTAATTTTTGGATGTGAAGCTTGAAAAAGCCCAAATTTTGAATTGTTTTTTATTATTAAATTGTGAAAATGGTTTTACCTCCTCCTTAGGCTATGTTGTCACACAATCTGTAGTTTGGGAAAAGCCCAACCCAAACCACAAAGGTGTGACAACTATGGGAGTATTTACCCACTGACCTTAGATAAACACTACATTCACTTTAGTGATGATAAAATCACCACAAGGGGGGAATCTTGGGTGACCCTAGAGGGATTGCGATGGAAAGTGAAAAGAGATGAAGGATGCCTCTATAGGTCACCCAAGATTCCCCCCTTGTGATTTTATCATCACTAAAGTGAGGGGAGTGTTTATCTAAGGTGGCAGTGGGTAAATACTCCCACAGTTGTCACACCTTTGTGGTTTAGGTTGGGCTTTTCCCAAACTACAGATTGTGCAATAACATTTTGGCATGGTTTCCTGGGAGGATTTTGAATCCTTTCCGACCTTAACGACACTTGGAAATATATCCCAAAGCCTTTCGCTAACTTTCCTGGTGACTCCACCTGAGGGAAGTTCCGTCTCCCCCTTTTGATGAACTTTCTAAGCTCATCTGGCAACTCCACAACCTAAGAACCCACCTTTCCCAAAATATCTCCCCCAAGGAAGATTCAATCCTTCCAAGGTTTACCGAAGAAGGCCTCCTCATAATTCCCCAGTTGTCAAAACCGTGTTCTAAGGTAACCTTCCTCTCACTCCAATGGCTTGCACTTGGGCTAGTATCCTTTACAAACATTTGAATCTGACCACTATCCTTGGTTATCCCAATGTAATGCCCAAAGAGTCTCACAAATGGTTTCCAAATTTCACTAGAAACGACATTATCACACCTGGAGATCATCTTGAAGCTATTAGTGTGGCCATGGAAGACAATGGTATAGATCATGAAGACGTCATGATGAAACTATTAGCTATGTCTCTTGATGAAGATGCTAGAAAGTGGTATAAAGGCTCGCCTGACAATCACTTGGAATCCTATGAAACTTTCACTAAGTTGTTGAAGGAAATATGGACAAGAAAGAAGGATAACATAATGCTATTGATGCAATTCAATCAAGTAAAAAGGAAATAAAATGAAACAGTGAAGGAGTTTGACAATAGATTTGACAATTTACGCAGTCAAATCCCAAAGGATTAGGGATGATTTTAAGGATGGAAATTTATTTTAAAATGTAGAAACCTTGGCGAATCTTACTAATCCTTCATATGCCAACTATAAATGTTTGGCGATATTTTTGTAAAAACTTTCAAATTTCTAAGGATTTTATATAGTTTGTATAAAAGTTCGACGATTTTAAAGGTAAAATAATTTTATCCTATAGAATTTGGGCGAATCATTTTTAGAATAACGAATCTTTTTTTTGGAAAAACCATGGAAAATTAACCCATGAGCGAAATTTAGCCCCTAAAATCATCCCTGCAAAGGATGTATGTCCATTAGATGCAATTGTTCTCGTCCTCTACTTGAATGCTTTCGAGGGATACTTTGGTTTTTATTCTAAAAGAAAGGATGCCTCATAGTTTGGCAAAGTCCAGGGAATATAGTTCTCAGATTGAGGAACATCTTATCAACTCAAAGATTGATCCCTTTCAGTTTCCTTGTGTCAAGACATAACCAAAGATGAAGAATTCAACCAACACAGTCTAAGATCCAATTGCACTCATAACTAAAAAATTGGATCAAATGAACACTCAATTCATCCAGACTCAGAATCAGATCATGAACAGGTTGACAACCTTGGAGAGGTATCATCATTCCTCGAAACCTTAGTTTATCAGACAACCAAATGCAACATGGAAATCGAGGCCACAATAGGAATCCAAGGCATATGACACCTTGGATCCTGTTGGGATGGTCAACTTGGAGGGATCACCATGGTGTTTGCCTTTCCAAGAACCTCATTCAAAGGATGATTGTCCGAGATAGACGAGAGAAGAAGATCCAGTCACTGTGGATAGGTTAAATTTCATTGATACACTCTTCAATCTCCAAGATGATGAGTGCATCAATGTCACTAAAGAACAACTTGAAGAGTTCAGAAAAAGGGAATCTAGGCGAACTGAGTTGGAAGTTTTGAACCAAATAGATGAAGATCTGAAGGATAAGTTGAGAAAAAAGGAAATCCTAACTTACTTGAGGAGGAACAAAGTACCAGTTCCACCACCTCAAGAATCAAAGAAGGACATTCCTCCACCACCTCCAACTAGCAAGGAATTTCCCCCACCTCCTCCTCCACCAGTTCATGACATGATTCCATGACCTGCATCATCAAATTAAGAGCTTCATCTGAATATAGATGTACCCGACGTGATGGGAAAATTGAATATGTCGGTACCTGTGATAGAAATGTGCAAGATTCCTTCCGTAAGAAGAGAAGTTTTGAAGGCATTAAAGGTACAAGATGAAGCAGGAGATCCTCTGATCATCCTAAATAATATGTATCATGGGGGGAAAAGAGAGGACAATCCTCCATTTTAACTTTATTTGGGTATAAATGGTTTTCATTTGAATAATTGTATGTTGGATTTTGGAGCTTCAAAAAATGTCATGTTTCTAAAGGTTATGAAGTATCTTGGTTTGAAGACAACTCACCCTTATGGAAACATTTGTGGCATTGATTCAAGAAAAGTAAAGGTGTATGGTCTCATAGAATATGCAGAGGTGTATCTTCAGGCTTTCCCTAATATTGGCCTCACCATGAGTATAATAGTGATTGATGTGCCAGATGCTTGAGGAATGATTTTATCAAGAAGTTGCTCTGCTACCCTTGGTGGTTTTCTCAATATGGACCTTACTCATGGGCATATCCCTATGGGAGATGGCACATTTGAGATATTATACAGTCAACACATTGCAAAGAATCATGAGGTTGACCCGAATGGTACAAATTATTACGAGTATGATGTGGCACCTCACATTATTGAAGATGATCCTTCTGATTTACCTTTTGCACAAGAGGATTGTATTGATACTTTACTCCCGAAGAAAAACAAAGATAAAGAGAAGCTTGTAGAATAATAGGGTAAGGATCCAGGGTCCATCAAAATACTTAAGAAAGATGAAGGTATAGAGCGAGAGAAATCTATGAAATACATGGTCAAGGCAGGTCCACCTACTCAGTTGTACATTGAAGACATACCTTATGTTGACTTTGATGAAGGAAGCCTTGTGCACATGTGAGATAAGAGAAAGGGAAAGCCAAAGTATGACAAGAGGAGTGAAGTTTTATGGCTTGGCCCTTACATCTTCAACAAGAAGTCTGAGAAAGGTACTTACTATTTATCTGCCATGGATGGGAGGAAGATGCCATTACCAGTTGATGGGTCTATCCTCTGCCCCTACGTCAATGAAACCCAACTTCTTTAGGGCCTTGGGCCCTAGGTAAGTAGCTAGGTCATTTGATTTCTTGCACTTGCATTTGTTTGTTCACGATAGTTTAGTTGCATTTATTTATATTTGCATGTTCATATTCTACTTTCATATTGCTTTATTTGAATTTATGCATAGTTTCTTTACTACATTTACTTGAATCATATTACATGTTAGTTAGAAAATTTTGAAAAAATGAAAAAAATTCTTTTTAATAGTTGGATTTTGAAATTTTTGATCATATGAAAAAGGGGTGAGTGTGCCACCCTTCCATATGGAAACTTGTTTTGTTTCAATGTGTCTAGGCACATGTATTCCCAGGAGATGCGACGAGCACATGTCCCCAAGTAGGAGCCATATGTTACCCCCCATTTTTAGGGGTAACTAAGGAGATGATGTCTCAAGGCCCACAAGTTGCATACATGGAGTGTCGAGAGCCGAATGAGTAGACAAAGCCCTCCTCTTATCACACATCATCACTGATCGACAACAACAATATCCACTACACCAGCTCGACCCACCAAGGACATTAGGTCTTGATTCATGAGGTAACAAGTCTAGTCTAATGGTAAGTGTCATTTTAATAATTGAAGCATTTGAACATGTTGCAAAGGGTCCTTTCTTGATTTTGAAAATGTTTGCTTGGAAATTATTCCTTTTGCCTCAGTTCCCCTTGGTGGTTGAATTGTTGTCCTAGTTAGTATGCCACTCTTGGGAAAAGGGTTGCGAATAGGGGGTCTCCTTAAAGGGTCATCGTACCATTCCCACACACACTTATCACTTTCCACACTTCTTCCCTTTCGTTTCCTCATTTTTTGGGTCTTCGGGCATATTGACCCAAGAAGGGTTTGTACCTCATTTCATGGGAAGAAAGGGCTAAAGGACCAAAGTCCTGTAGTTGGAAAAAGATAAAAGCCATACATTATCCTCTAGATGCTCACCCTAAGGTATTGAGAGCAATGAAACACTTCTCCAAAAAATATAAGGACTTGTAAAATAAAACACATAATAAATGCCTCGCTTGTTGAGGGCATGCATTTTACAGTGTCTTTTACTTTCCTTGCACATGACACTCTATGTGTTATTAGATTCAAGTGGCATTGCAGTGCTCCTTACTTTCCATTGCACATAAAACTCAATACTTTGGACCATAATCAATTAATGGAAAATCAAGGGTTTGGAAAAAGGTTGCATTGCAAATGAGGATGTAGCACACCCTCTACAAAGGAACCCATAAATGAGACAATATGAGCCCTTGTATGTCAAGAAACCCCATGCGGAAAAGTTACACCCCCATCCACCTCATACTCTTTTACATGACTTAGAGAGGGTCCTCTTGGGAAACACTCCTTGACTTGGGGAGCGATCTACCCAATAGGGCACCATGAAAAATCTCCCATACTTAAATTTAACAAGTTGTATAAGGTCTTTGAGCATTTGTTTATTTTGAAAAGAGGGGGTTTGATGCACATGTTTGGGTGGTTCTTTTATTAAATATGGATTACTTGGAATGATACATGTGACTTGTGGACCCTTGGAGGGCGTACTTGTTTGTCTTTGCGGGACCTTTCCAGGGGAAAACTTTTCCAGAGAGGAACAAGGTCACTTGGACCTTCATAGGGGCTTGAATCCCACAGGTTGGATGATGCACCCCATTTATTTCACACTTGGGGAGATGAACGCTGCCTTTGGAGGTACTTGGACAACATGATATGATCACATTGTGACCCCTTGCAACTAAACGTTGGCCTTAGGTGGCCTATGCCGTCATATCCTATCCCTTGACATCACCTTTCTTGACTGGGTTATGATGGGTTTGATGATGGTGATGGTGATGTGATGTGATTTGATAGAGAGAGATGCATTACCGGTCACTCTAGCACATGACGAGGTGACACATGGATTTTGGGGGCCCAACGACTTTCATCTAGAGGCTCAACATCTCTCTTGGAGGCCTAATGTCACCATTTAAGGGTTTTATTTTAATGTTATTTTGTTATTTGTAAAATGTAAAGACAAATTAGAGGGTCAACCCTCTTTCTGTTTTGTAATTGACTTGTAAAGTGTACAAATTAGGGTTAGATGAGCTTGTATAAATAAAGGTCATTTCACTCTCATTTTATCATGATGTTTTTGAGAATTACATACTCTCTTGGCTGAAATTTTCTCCTTACTTGGGAAATTCGCTCTATCTCTCTCTTGGTGCATTGTGGATTCTTTTACTTGTCTATTGGAGGAAATGGCTAGGTGCTATCTCTTGGATGCTTCTTTCTTGGTAATGTGATGGAATATTCTTGATAAATAAGAGTTTTTCATGATATTTCTTGAACTAGGTAAGGAATTTATGCAATTGTGTTGTTTTTTGTTAGTTTTAAAGTCAATTTGTCTAAACCATTGGAGGAGTATAAGGGCATACACCCTCCATCAAGATCTATCTTGTTGTCATTGAAAGAAGTTGCTTTGTAAAGGTTGCTACAAGGAGAAAAATGGCTTACACCCTTGTAGATTTACCTTGCTAAGGTTTTGTTTGCTTTAGGGAGTAAAATGGATTACACCCCTAAAGAAGTAACAAACCCTAGCTCATATACAAGAGACTCCATAACCCAATAGATAAGGCACTAATCTACTTGCATTGGAGATTGAATATTCATGCATTGGTATATGTGATTTTTTGAGATATTGCAATTGTTCAAGTTGGATTTAATTCTACATGTTATAAGCTTTCTTGTGCCCTAAGGGTGTCTAGTTTAGGCAAGTGATATTATTGATGTTATAAATTTAATGCTACAAACAATAGGGCTGCAACAAACTCATCTTCTTTTCATTCTTTACTTATTATTCTACTGCTAAAAGTCACTTGCGAGCTGCCATAGTTAATCTACTAGTTAAATGCTATTGTTTGGGTGGATTGTTTGTTGATTTTAGTGGCTAGAACTTGCTGCTGTAGAAAATGTTTGTTACAACCATAAGACTTACAAATCATGCGGATAACACTAAATAACAACCCTTGAATCGTTATCAAAGTCTTTCTCTAACTATTGGAAATTTGTCTACTTATTGTTAGCTTTGTTTCCAACATCTTACACTAGATTTTGATGGTATAATTTGTAGTTCTTATTATCATTCATTGCTGATCTATATATATTTCCATACTGCTGCAATTTGGGACAACAAGGTTATTTGTTGCATCTCCATTGATCTCGAGGCTTCTATTATCATCTATTGTCTTTTTCCAGGCATGTTTGACATTGTTTTGCAGGTACATCATCTTTGACAACCAATTACCTTCTCACAACACTCATTCTTAAGCCTCATCTCCTATCTTGAACTTGACCTATAGGAGCATCCTTCATCTCTTTTCACTTTCCATCTGAATCCCCCTAAGGTCACCTAGGATTCCCCACTTGTGGTGATTTTATCATCACTAAAGTGAGGGGAGTGTTTATCTAGGGTGATAGTGGGTAAATACTCCCATAGTTGTCACACCTTTGTGGTTTGGGTTGGGCTTTGCCCAAACTACATATTGTGCAATAATAAGCTAAATTAGTGGAAATTTAGGTTAAAATTTATTATTTTATTGTAAGAGGAATTTGAGTCTTTCCCATATAAATAGAGAGGCACTTCACTCTTTTGGATCATCACTTCTTGAGGGATTTTTCCTTAAGAGGTTTGCAATTTCTGAAAATGTTTTGGAACTTTGTCTTGGATTGGTGTTTTGGCATGGAGTAATAAGGAAATTTGATTTGGGGTTGTTTTCTCTCAAGCAATATTCTTTTGAAGGAGTTTTGATGAGATGTTGATGGATAATTTTGGGATGCTAGGGTTTCCTCATGCATTTTTTGTTACATTTATGCAATTCTAAGTGCTTCTTATGGTGTCTTGGCAATTTGCTTGGTTGAACTCAAAATCTCGTTAAACCCTTGGAGGAGTAAGAGTGTTTACACCCTCCTCCATATTGTCTTTCACATCTTGTTGGAATACTTAGGGCATGTCACAAGAACTAGGAGAGTGTACACCCTTGAGGTATTGCTTTGGCTAGGGTTTTGTTCCAGGAAGTAAAAGGGTTTACAACCCTAGAAATTTTAAACCCTAGTTTCGTCACTTTCAACCTTTGCATGACTCAATTGCCCAATGAAAAGACACCGGTCCTATATCTCCAACTACCTACTTTCATACTCTAAATCCATCCAAAACCGCTTGTTTGAACTTCTTTCTCCACTTACTCTCAACCTACAACAATTGTGACCTACAACTCGTTGGCTTAAAGCGAAAGAGGGATTGGTGAGGTGACAGTGCCCCTTCCCTCTCAGTTTTATCAGAGTGCACTTGAACATTGGGACTTTGGCTCTACAAGTGCAAGACTAAGTGATAACATAGCCATTTTAAACATATAACAAAGACCACATTCTTTTCCCCCATCAAAACAACATTATCAACAAGGATGACCATCAAACTTCTTAGGGATTTCATTTTCTCTTCAGTTACTTTTGCATCTCAATTATTGACACAAGGTATTATTTTCATTACTTATTTACCTTGCATCTAGTGATTTATTCTTGTTTTTCCTTCCTATGTTGCTTTTCTTGAGATTTGGGTACCTTGGGAAGTGGTACCCTTATAGTTTGGAGTCTCTAACCACAAGTGGGAAATATTTTGGTACTATGTACCTTCTACTTTATGTCTAATTCAACTTTGACTTAACTTAAGTAAAAAAGTTAAATTTTTGTCACTTAGGCAAAAGTGACTAATTATTCACTTTGTGGGTGAATGAGGGGACATAAAATGAACTTAGGAAACTTAACCCAAAGTGGGTTTGTGAGTGATATTATTGTGGGATGATCTCAACCTTTGATTAGATATGGGATGGAGAGATCTCAACCATCCATCTCTTAGGTTTCCTTATGGAGGTTCAAGAGGGGCACACAGGGCCAAGAGAGGCTCATTCTATCTTTTGTTCACTTGGAGAGGAAGAAGAGAGCAATATAGATGGAAATGGAAGCAATGGATGAGGGTTTCAAGGGAGCCTCCTTCAATGGAGGGCTCTAAGAGGATTTGGATTCCATTATTTTATGCTGTTGATGCTATATTGGAGGAGGGCACACTATAGGAGGAGGACACACATCTAGCAGGGAGGACTTGCACTTCTCAGATTGCCTTGAGGAGAGATTTGTTGGAGAGGTAGCATACTAGTTCAGATTTATGTGCAAGGGTTTCTTTTACAAAGCTTCAGGGAACAAGGGCACAAGCTTTCAGTGAGATTGAGCAACAAAGGAGAAGGGCGCACCATGCTTGGGCACATCTACCTTCTTGGACTTGTATAGAAGCTTGAGAGGGGCTTCCATTGTATCAGGTTCATTTGTTTCATGTACTTGTTGTATCTCACATTATTTACATCACATATATAGGTTCATATTCCAAACTGGTTTTCCCCCGGGGGGGTTTATCCAGGGTTGTGTCGACCAAAACCCTTTGTGTCCATTTTCATGTATGCTAGAGTTTAGAACAACATTATTTCAGTTGTAAATATCTAGAGGTGTGTTACATATTTATGGTATGAATGTGCTAACCTATTGGCTACCAAAACTACATGCTAGAGCACCTTAAAGCTTATGTAACCTTAACTAAAACAACAGAAAAGTTCCTGAACAATTTGCTGTTATAAAACAACAACAAAGAAGTGTTTGACAATTGAAACTTAGAGCCAACTTGAGGTCAAAGAAAGACCTAGTTGGCAGTCTGATAGGACTGTTATCCATCAAAATTTCACTAGGATGGACTTCCAGCGAACCGCCAAAGTTTGAATATCATTGTTCAAAATTCAGAGTTCAGAAGTTCAGCCGGTCACAAAAACCACCTTTTTTCTCTTTACATTTCCATAAAAAATTGTAATAAGAGATGTTGCATGATGAACTTGTAAAAGGTCTTAGCCACCTTAAGTCCTAAGCATGAGTTATACTCTGGAGTGTCTTTTCACTTACTAATTATATTTTTCCATTTTCAGGCAATTTATAATTTATGAGTTTTTTCACTCAATTCCTCCAGAGCTGGAGTATATGCCTATGGTTAGGCTTGAGCATGGATATAAGCCTAGTGTCTAATGTATATTACCATGCTAAACATCCTCCTAGAGTCTTATGGAAATATTCTAAGTCCCCCCTAGGTTTTTTTTAATTTTTTCAGTTAATTAAAAAATTGTCACAATTCGACAATTTTTAATTAAAAAATAAAGATGTATTAAAAAAGTGGTACTAGGGGACTAAATAGGCCATGGGGATGCTCATTTTTGGACCTAGAGCACCCATATTACCTAAGTACCCACTTGATTGAGCAAAAATAGTGATTTTAATCACTTAAAAATCATTTTTGCTCACAAAACCCAAAAAAGTCAAAATAAAATAAAAAAAATCAGCATATGCAAAAATCAAGGAAACATGTTTTGACATGTTGGAGACAAAATAAAGCCTCTAAAGGCTATGTGACATCAAGAGGAAGACTCTCATTGGTCAAAGCTTTGAAGTGGGGCATATGTGAGTTGGTTTTGAACATGTGCATATTGGGAAGTGCGCCCCTCTTGAAGAGGTGGCGCACCCTTGAGATGGCAACCCACAATATTGAGAGGTGGCGCACCCTTATGCTCCAAATATTTTGTTGGACATGTGTATTGGATATGGGAGAGGTGGCAGCCCCTCATCCCACACTTGGCAGCTCACTCTTGACAATTGGTGCGTCCTCCTCCTCCACATGGTGTGCCCTCCTCATTGGGATCTCCACCCAAACTTGTATAAATCAAAGCGTTCTCTCCCATTGTTAGCTAGTTGGAGATTGAGAAGAATCGCTTATTGTATCATTCTTATTGTAATGCTTTTTCATATTGGAATAAAATGAAGACTTTGGAGGTCAAGTTGGTGGATTGTCCAAATGTGTGGATGCTTGTAAATGAGGTGATGTTGTTTCATGATTTATGCTCTTATATTGTGGTTTAAATTGGCCTTGTAGAAGTATTGTTACTTACTTGGATAAGAATACTAAGCTTGCTTGATTAGTAATCCTTTTGTTTATCTATTAGTAAGGTTTTCAATTGCAATTTTGTTTTGCTTAATTAATTGTGTATTGGAGTCTTGCTTGTAGGTGGCACCTTTTTCTAACCCTTTATTGTGCAAGGATTTTGAAGTAATTGATGCTCTACTTGGAGATTAGGAGGATCTAGATTGATGCTTCTACTTCTTCAAGACGTTTGAAGAAGATCCCTCTTCACTTCACCAAAGAAAGACCCCATAGCCCAAAGATATTCCAATCATAAGCTTGCTCTCTCGTCCTCTCTATTTTATTTCTAAAGAAAATCGTTTGGTTGCTTCTCTTGCATGTCATCTAGAATCGATTTCAAAGGTTAATCTTATTATCTAATGTTGCATGCATGAGTCTTAGATCCAGTTTAAATTCTTTCTTGTTCAAAGGATAGATCTAAGTAGTTTTGTGGCACTTTTCCTTAAATTCACACAATTTTTTAAGGTAGAAAGTTGCTCTAAGTTTGCATTTGTAGATTTAGCTATTTAGGAGTTTTAGCTTTCTGTTTTAGGACAGCAAACAGCAAACTCTAAAAGAGCCTAGCTTAGTTTCATTTAAAGCCTCAAAAAGTCCTTAAAATTTTGCATTTTTCATAAGAAAAGTTTTTCAGAAATTTTTTGCTAAAATATTTGCCTTTCATGTTAGTTGCTTAAAGAGTTTGCTATCATTTTCTAATCCTTCTCTTTGCTGGTTTTTAGTAGGCCCATCATAAACAAGGGGAAGCTCTGGCGAAATCAAAGCCAAAGTGAAGAAAATCTAGCCTAAGTTGCAACCCTTGAAGACCAAGACCTTCAAAGGACCCCTTGTAATCATTTTTCTTCAATTTTGATCCAAGTTTCAAGGACCCAAAAGTCCTAAAAAGAGAAAAGAGAACTTAGTTTCTCGATTGTAATAGGAAGCAATAAAAACGGGCCTCATAGTGCCCAGTTTCGACCACCCTTTAGGGGATTGGTAGTGTGGTGGTGTGTGTTCAAGTTTTTTTTGGCTTCTTGCTTTTCTCTTTTCAGCATAAGTTAAAGTAACCAGTCAATATATCTTAACCACAACACTTAGATTAGATTTTAATTTGGAAAGTAATATTCAATTGTTAGATTAGTTTTGCAATTTCAAGTTGGCAATAAACCATCCCCTCAGCTCCTCGCAAGAGGCCTAGTCAGTGTGGATTTAATAATTAGTCTCACATTTCAATTCAGTTATTTTACTTGTTATAAAATAAACAAATTCCCCTCAGCTCACAATGCGATTCCTGACCCTTCCAGTTGCGAGATAGTCTCGATTTGCTAGAAGTAAGTTTCATACACATTGTGCTGGTCAGTGGTTGATAGTTTAATTAGGACAACTTCTAAAGTAGTTAACTTAATGCGCGGGAAAACGCCTTGAAGTGACCTGCGAAGTAAGGCGGGCCCTCTCGGGACCTGACTTCCCACCCGTTTTGGACATCCAACATTTTGAGTGAGTTGTTATTGGTGAGACCATTGGGTTTCGGTAAATCTCTCCGCAAATTTCCAAACAAAGAGTTAACCTCCAAGGAGGCCCAAACCATTTCATTAACTAAACATCAATTTATCCTAATAAAACACGCGAACTACATTGCCCACGATTCACTTTAAGGCACTGGTCTCAATTTTCACACTCAGCAAAGCCACATGCCTTATTTCAATTTGGTTATCTACTTAATTTAAATGAAACTTTCATCTAACAATTGTTTCTCAGTATTCTTTTGATGCAAGTATATGCTTATTGATTATATATCGTGGTGAATGTTTATTTCATGTTTTATCAGTTTATGGTTGATGGTTTAAAAGAATAATAAAATCCTAGATTTCATTTTTTGTACTTAGCATATTTCAAAGCCTTAGTATATTTGTTAGGGACTACCCCCCTTAGCTTCGCTAGGAGTTGGCCTAGACGGAGGAGTTGAGGATTAGGTGACAACACCTTAACTCTCACTTGCCCCCAAGGACACACCGAGTGGATTGAAGATTTCTTCCACGTCTCCCAGGTGTGTATAAGGAGGCAACAAGGACCTCAGAAAATCTTCATGGTACTAGAGTCCTTGGTGACTAAATCTTGCTGATTTTGGACAACATTTTGTGGACAGTTTTAGACAACTTGTGGGCAGATTTCTTGACAGCTCTTGCAAGTGATTTGTAGCATATTTTTGGCAGAAATTTGAGTGACAGTTGTAGGATAGTTGGTGGACCGAAACTAAGCCTCTTTTCACACCTACTTGTTAGGAGTGAGGCTGATCTTTCACAACCTCTTTTCACACCTATTTGCTAGGAGTGAGGTTGTAGTTCTACTTCCTCTTTTCACACATGTGTTGACAGGAGTGAGGCAATGTTCTTTTGCAGTTACAACATCAGAGTGAGTACAGTAGGAAGTCATGTCAATATCCCAGATGCGAGAAAAGGATAGGCTAGCCGGAGCTAGCAACTGGTCCCCTTGTAAGACCAAGCTTATCTTTGTACTAGAGAATCTTGAACTATGGGATATAGTTCAGGCTCCCGTTTTTGTTCCTCCTATCACTGCTCTCGTGTTGGTGGAAGAGTTCAGGAAGAAGAACAATAAGGCAAAGAGAACTATATGTGATGTAGTGAGGGATCACATCATACCCCACTTGACTGGTAACGATTTTGCATTTTAGATGTGGGCATCCTTGTGCAAGCTTTACCAGAGCTCTAACCAGGATCGAAAGATGGTTTTGCAGGAGAGACTCATTAGCATTCAGATGCTCAAGACTGAGTCAATCACTTCTTACCTTGGAAGATTCACTTAGATCAGAGATGAGCTAGCAGCCGTTGGAGAGATAGTGGACCCAGGCTTTATGGTGAGGACAACTTTAAACAACATTTCCAAACCATGGGGTCCATTTGTTCGAGGCATTGTTTCTCGGGAGGTCATGCTTACTTGGAAGAGACTTTGGGATGATTTCGTACATGAGGAGATGAGATGCATCTTAGAGTCTTCAAGACAATAGTGGATATCCCAGGGTGATGAGGATCTTGCTTTTTGGACAAAGGGAAAGAAGAAGGTAAGCAAGGGTGCACGACAGGGTCCCAAGTTTGGGGCCAAGCCACAGGGAGAGAGAAGTAGTGGGCAGAAGAGGGATATGAGCAAAGTGAAGTTCTTTTCTTGTAAAAGGATGGGGCACTATGCTGGACAATGTCCTAAGATTAAGAAGAAGCAGGGTGGTACGAAAACTAACACAAAGGAGGCAGAGCTTCAAATATAGTTTAAGAGGGAGTGTGCCTTCCTTATTTGATGCACTTTAGTTGAGACAACACCCAATATCTGGTACATAGACAACGAGGCTTCGAGCCACATGACTGGTGTGAGGGAGCATTTTACTGATCTCATAGATACAAAGGTCAAGATGGATATTTCTCTTGGTGATGACACCGTAGTTAGAGTTGTTGGGTGTGGCATAGTTACCTTTCAGAGAGATGGTTTTCCACCTATTTCGTTCAGGGATGTTCTCTACGTCCCTGGGTTGAAGAAGAATTTGATATCAGTTTCCACCCTCCAGGATAGGGGTCTTGAGGTGTCCTTCAAAGGGACAGAGGTCCTCATACACCCTAAGGGGTCCCGTCTCACCTCAGGGTAGGTGATTGGAATGAGGGATGGGAAAATATTTAGATTTCTTTTTCAACCACTTCATGCTTTGGTAGGGAGTAGCGACAACATTAGTCAGTTATGAGAGTTATGGCATCGGAGGAGGATGGCTCACCTTCATCATGGGGCTCTTGGAGGACTGAGAGAGGTTGTGACAAGAGTGCCACAATTCGGTTCAGAGCATCAAGATGTGTTCATAGGGTGTGCGCTTGGTAAGTTTACCAAGGCTTCTTTTCCTAACAGTGACAACAGGTCAGCCAGGGTACTGGATTTAGTACACACAGATGTCTATGGACCTATGTCTTGGGAGTCCTTGAGTGGTCATGAGTACTGTTAGGACCACACAATGTACCTTTTTGCCCATACTTTTTGCCACTATTACACTCTTGATCACCCACATTTAAACTCATATTATCATTTTATCTGATCATTCCAAAGGTATACAACGTCCCTTCTCATTACTATACGTTTAATCTGTTTTGCATAATATTTTACATCATTCTCGTACTTAACCATTGATTAGAAATGTATAAGTGCTGAAATAGTTCAAACTGTAGATTAACATTTGAAGCCTGTTGCTGAAACAACAATTCACAGAAGCTGTTACACAGTCCAGGGTCGCAGATGCTGAAACACATAAGCTGTCACACAGTCCATGGTCGACAATGCTGAAACATAGAAGCTGTTACACAGTTCATGATCTACGATGCTGAGGAAGCTGTTACATAGTTCAAGGTCACGATGCTGAAACATAGAGGAAGCCGTTACACAGCCCAGGACCGACGATGCTGAAACACAAAGGAAACCGTTACACAGTTAGCGGTCAACAACAACTCCACAATAGTTGCACTGTGAGCCAAGCACCAACCATCGTTGCTACATGAGAATGAGCGCAAATCCCGTGGCTAAAACAACCCGCGATTTGCGGTGCTGAAACAACATGCAAGAAATTGGCACTCCAGCCGTAACATCAACACCTCCTTCAACACTCATAAGAGCATTCTGTTGCGAGAGACTAGGACATCCTATTCCGGTTTAGAAAGTCGATCTGACTAAGAATAGGACTCAGATATACATCTGTAATTTTTTATCAATTGTATCGAAGGGATTCCCTCTTTAAATAAGAGGAAATCACCATTCGAAAGGATCCAGTTTTTGTACTAAGAAAGTTTCAGGAGAAGGATGTACTTGATTTACAGATTGTAATATGATACATTGATAGATGAATAAAAGACTATTTTGAGCATCCTTCTCTAGCCCTTTCGTCTCAGGGGAATCTTGTGAGAAGGGAGGGCCCACCTTCTTCACAAGATTCACCCTTTAGTTTTATAGTGTGTTAGTATAATTTCTATTTATGCCTTGATTAACTTTTGTCTTGCTAAAACACTACTGCTAATGAATTCTGCTTTGCTGAAACACTACTGAACTCTGTCTTGTTAAGAACTTTGTTTTATTGAATGTTACATTGTTTTCACGAAGTTCATAATCATTTCAATTAACAATCTTGTGTGATGAATTTATGAGGTTCTTCTAATCAGAGACTAGAGCTAAAGGTTCCTGCTTAATAGAAGGGATTAAGGGTTCTGTTCTTTGTTAGGAGTAATCAACTTTCAATTACTATCCCTGAGTGTGCCAATCAGAAACTAGAGCTAAAGGTTCCTGCTTAATAGAAGGGATTAAGGGTTCTGTTTTCTGTTAGAAGTAGCCAGCTTTCAATTATTCTCATAAGTATGCTAATCAGAGACTGGTACTAAAGGTTCATGCTTAAAGGAAGGGATTAAGGGTCTTGTTCTCTGTTAGATAGAGTTAGCATTCAATGCATTAATGTTTTCATGAAAGTGTGTTAATCAGAAACAAGGTGCTGGAGTTCCTGCTTGGGAATAGGGTCATGTTCTCTAGTTACATAATAGTTGTTCTTTCCTGTTGCAGTTGTTATTTTAATGTAATCCAGGATTCTTTAGATTAATCTTTAAAGCTCTGCAATAGGTAGGTTGCTTTCCTGTAATTCAAGTCAGAACTTCAGTTTATTCAAGGCAAGTGTGATTGATATAGTTTCCTTTACTACAACTCTAGGTTGCTTTTGGAATTGAGCATATATAGTGCATGGTTAACGTTGAAATAAACAGACTTCCCTGGGTTGACAATTTATGTAGCACTTGATTGTTTTAACTAAGCAATTATAGTGACCAACATTTTGGCGCCGTTGCCGGGGAAGGTAATTTTAGATTTCAGAAGCACTTATGATTTTTCAGATACAAAGAATGCATGAAAGGACACGGAGACCCCAAAGATACTAACCCTACAGGTGGCAAGGGAAAAGGAAAAGGAGGAAGAAAGACTTACATTGATGAGCTCATATCAAAGTCTAAATCTGCTGCTCAACGACCAAACCTTCGGAAACAAAAATCCCAGCCTTCATTTCAAGCAAAATTTGAAACAGGGAAAGAAGTTTGGAGTCCTGAGACAGTCCAGAAGCTAGCAGGAAACATTGAGGATAGAGCAAGCGCAACAGAGGAACAGACAGAAGAAAACATGGATGAGTACAATGAAGAATTGCATCACGAAGAACAGGCAGGTCCTAAAGGAGAGGTAAATGATGAAAACTCTTTCTCTACATTAGGATTTCCTATTGGCGATCTTCCTAGAGGAGTAGCCCCCATG
>ML832060.1:20064-39937 GCA_009831015.1 Picea engelmannii | reverse complement strand
CAACAAACTAACCCCCCCTTTGTTGATCCATCAATGTGGACCCTTTGGCCTCCACAACAACAACAACCATATCAGGATCAATGGAATCAAAACTGGAGAGGACAACAACCCCCCTTCCAAAATCAATTACCTCAATCCCAATTCCTGCAACCACTCTCCTTACCAGCAGGTACTCCACCGAACAATCAAACGATGAGACCCCAGCTACCTGTACAACCTAACCCTAACCCAAATAATAAAGCTGTGCAGTGCATTGATATTTATAACCAGCCTACACTTTCTCTTCTCCCTGCGCAATGCAACGATATTCATTTACGATCTAGGAGAATAGTGGAACCTGCCATAGCTGATGTTACCTCTTCTGATAAAGAGGAAACAAAAGAGCATGATGTACCTGAAGAGATACAATCATCCTCTAACAATGCTGCTGAAATAGCAAAACCACAATTTCCAGAGCATTTAGCCTTGACTAAAACACCTGAGCCACCAGCCTTCAATCTTCTAGGGGAATTACAAAATTTATATGTCAAAATTCCTCTACTACAAGCACTTCGAGACGTACCAATCTATGCCAGGATGATGCGAGACATTTGTGTTAAAAAGCCTGGTAGGAAAACTAAGGATCCCCTTACAGTCCATGTTATGGGAGACTTGTCTGCACTAATGTCAGGTAAAACTCCCCCAGTTAAATATGGTGATCCCGACCACCCTACCGTTTCAGTACAAGTTGGAAAAACAATAATCCCTTGAGTCTTGGTAGACCTAGGTGCAACTATCAGTATCATGACTCTGGAAACCTTACAACTGCTACAATTGCAAAATAAAGTCAGAGACACCCCAACTATCTTAGAATTGGCTGATCAATCTACAATTAAACCAGAAGGAGTCATTGAAGACCTCAATATCTCTGTATAATCCTGGAATTATCCAGCTGACTTTACGGTACTACAACCCAAAACAAAGTTGGGGGGCCACCCTCTAATTTTGGGTAGACCTTGGCTGGCCACAACAGATGCTTTTATCAGCTGTAGATCAGGTTCAATGACGATTTCAAATGGTTATGAAACTAAACATCTTACCCTCTATCCTCACGCTACACCCCTGCTTAATAATGATAATTCTGTATGGGTAGATTTTGATGATCAACCTACTCAACACCTTTTGACTATCGGACAAGCTCTAAGCCTGAAAGACTCTACCGAGGATGAAGTAATCAATAATTTTATTTGTGAACCCTCCTCTGTGACTCCAGAAACTCATAACCAGCTAACTGCACTTTTGGAGTCTGATAATCAAGAAAAACTCAACTCGGAAAGTCCACCTCAAGCATCTAACACCATCTCCTCTAAAAGCATACCAGTGGAAATTGAACCTGGAAAAACATTGAACATAAACCCTAATTTGACAGATGCTGAAACACAACAATTAATGAAGTTACTTCTGGAAAATAAAGAAGCATTCGCATGGGATTACATAGATATGAAAGGAATCTCTCCTGAATTATGCACTCATCGAATATATATTAAGGAAGATTGTCGGCCAATCTGCCAATCTCAGCGACGAATGAACCCGAATTTAAGGGAAATCCTCAAAGAAGAACTTAAAAAATTACTTAATGCAGGGTTTATTTATCCTATATCAGACAATGAATGGGTTTCCCCGTTGGTAATAGTTCCAAAGAAAAACGGGAAATGGAGAGTATGTGTGGATTACAGAGCTTTAAATAACGCTACTCAGAAAGATCACTTTCCTTTACCATTCATTGATCAGGTATTAGATAATTTGTCAGGAAAGAAATTTTTCTCATTTTTAGATGGTTTCAGTGGGTATAACTAGATCAAAATTGCACCTCAAGATCAAGATAAAACCACTTTTACTAGCCCTTGGGGAACCTTTGCTTATAGAGTCCTTCCATTTGGACTATGTAATGCACCTGCAACCTTCCAAAGAACAGTTTTATGAATCTTTTCTGATATGCTTAATGACTCTATGGAAATCTTTATGGATGACTTTACTCCTTATGGTGTTTCTTTTCAGGAAGCACTACAAAACCTTGAGAAAGTACTTAAACGATGCATACAAGCCCAACTCTCCTTAAGTACAGAAAAATNNCATATGATGATGAGTGAAGGAATAGTGCTTGGACATTTTATCTCATCTCAAGGAATTCAGGTAGACCCATCCAAAATACAAGTCATTAAGGATCTTCCTACTCCCAAAACTCAAACAGAGGTAAGAAGTTTTCTAGGACATGCTGGATACTACAGAAGATTCATCAATTTTTTTTCCAAAATAGCTTCTCCCCTGTTTGTATTACTGATGAAAAATGCTGAATTCAAATGGACTAATTTGTGCCAGGAAACATTTAACACACTTAAACATCAATTATCTACAGCTCCTATTCTTAGAGGACCTGATTGGACACTTCCCTTTCATATATCCTCCGATGCTTCAGACACTGCAATAGGAGCTGTCTTGGGACAAGAAGAAAATCATCTCCCTTATGCTATCTATTTCATCAGCAAGAATATGACCCCTGCTGAACTCAATTATACAGTCACTGAGAAGGAGTTCTTAGCAGTTATCTATGCAATTAATAAATTTAGACATTACATTACTGGCTATTCTACTTTTGTCCATACTGATCACTCAGCTATCAAATATTTAATGAACAAACCTATCACAAATGTTAGAGTCACCAGATGGCTACTATTATTGCAAGAATTTGATATTACAATTGTAGATAGACCGGGAAAAGAGAATGTAGTTGCTGATTTCCTTTCTCGATTGACACCTGATGATGATACCCCAGTAGATGATTCCTTTCCTGATGAATATCTATTTGCAGTTTCTACCCACTCACCTTGGTATGCAGACATTGCTAACTACTTGGTTGTAGGGAAGTTACCACCACACCTATCCCACCGAGAAAAAAAAAATATCATTCATCAAAGTGCTCGGTATAGTTGGATAAGTGGGTGTCTTTTCTATACAGGAGCTGATCAAGAAATCCGAAGGTGCATTAGAGGGGATGAGGTGTATGATCTACTAAAAGCTTGTCATGATGGCCCTTGTGGAGGGCATTTTGCTGATAAGAGAACAACACATAAAATTCTCAGGATGGGGTACTATTGGCCCTCACTCTTCAAAGATGCAAATAAATATGTCCGGGCTTGTGATAGCTACCAAAGAATAGGCCAACCTAATCATAGAGATGAAATGCTATTAAACCCCCGGATAGTACTTGAACCATTTGAAAGATGGGCCTTAGACTTTGTAGGACCCATCAACCCTCCATCCAATCACAAAGTTTACATAGTGGTCTGCACAGACTACATGACTAAATGGGTGGAAGCCAAGGCACTCCACAGAGCAACTGAAGAAGCAGTTATAAATTTCTTATTTAAAGACATCTTCATCAGATTTGGAGTGCCAAGAGAATTAGTTACAGATGGAGGACCTCCTTTCACTTCTCATGGTTTCAAAGCTACCCTTCAAAAATATCATATCCAGCATAGAATGACTACAACATACCACCCCCAAGCTAATGGACAGGTGGAAAGCATAAACAAAGTAATAGAAGCCATTCTCACAAAAACAGTGAAGGAAAATAGAAAGGACTAGTCCTACAGGCTCCCTGAAGCATTATGGGCCTACAGAACTACCTGGAGAAATACTACAGGATTCTCTCCCTATGAATTAGTCTATGGAAAGAGTGTTGTCTTTCCTGTGGAATTTGAGATAAAAACCTTAAGGACTGCTTTAGCTGTCAACCTTGATTTAACCGATGCACAGACAGCTAGGTTGCAACAACTTAATGAATTGGAGGAGAAGAGATTAGATGCCATTCAACAGACAACCATAATTCAACAACAAAGATCAAAATGGCATGACAAAACTATAAAAAACAAGCAGTTCCAAAAAGGTAATTGGGCCCTACTGTATGACTCTCGGTTCAAAGAATTTCAAGTGAAACTGCGTACAAGATGGCTTGGACCTTACGAAGTAGACACTATTTTCCCCAATGGAACAGTAAGGCTCCTCACAATCGATGACTCCAAAACATCGTTACTTGTAAATGGTCATCGGCTCCGTCTGTACCAGCGCCCTATTTCTAAAGAAGATTTTAAGGCCACATGCATGGCAGACGTCCATTTCCTCTTCTTGGAGGGGGTTTCTACCTCTCATTGCAATTAATTCTTTTGAGTTAATTTCTTTAGTATTAGATTAGATTTTATTTACTAATAATCCCTGTCAAGAAATACCATGTTACAATCGATTTTTGCAGATTCCCGATCGAAGCACATGCCACTAGGAAAGGACGATCCTACTTCACAAAGAAACAAGCTTTCCCGATGCTGAAACACCACTGTTCAACACTTTTGACTTTCCTCCGATGCTGAAACACCACTGTTCAGCACTTCTGACTTTCCTCTGTTGCTGAAACACCAATTCGTTCCCTTTCCTTCATTACTCAAACACCACTGTTCAACACTTTTGACTTTCCTCCAATGCCGAAACACCACTGTTTAGCACTTCTGAATTTCCTCTGTTGCTGAAACACCAATTCGTTTCATTTCCTTCATTACTCAAACACCACTGTTCAACACTTTTGACTTTCCTCCGATGCTGAAACACCACTGTTCAACACTTCTGACTTTCCTCTGTTGCTGAAACACCAATTCGTTCCCTTTCCTTCATTACTGAAACACCACTAACCCCATACCAATTTCCCTCATCACCGTTCAACAACCTTTTACCACTTTCCCTCATTTCCTTCAGCGACGAAACAACACCGTCCAACAATTGTTTCGCCCCGTTTTTCTTGTTGCTGAAACACCATTGTTCAGCAGTTCTTCACATTTTCTCATCACCGAAACAACACCGTCCAACAATTGTTTCGCCTCGTTCTTCTCTGTTGCTGAAACACCAACTTTTCAACATCATCTGTCAACAGGCTTTTATGCTCTCCTACTATAGTTCGTCCTTCTAGTCAGCAAATCCTTGATACAATTCACCTAATAAATCAAAGTCTTCGCCACGACTGCTGAACATGCATGATATTTTGTTTGCAGAACGAATCAAAAGGTAAGGCGAGGTATGTAAATTTTATGTAATACAGTTAGACTATAGTTAATGAGAAGATTCTAAATCATTATGACCACTCAAGTGCAATCATTACTAGCCGCACTTGATGGGAGGGGAGGACACATCAAATCTTCGATACCATCATTTCACACAATTCACCGCCGCCATTCCTATTTCACCACCCTTTTGCGTATTTAACCACATTTTTCATACCGTCGCTCGGAAAACTCACTCTGCGCAGAAGCTGTTACTCAAACTCTTTGATGCTGCATTTTACCAAGCTGGTAGCTATGGGAGGCTCTGTTATACGGAACGAACCCGCCATGACAGCGCTGTTAGAACATTATCCAGTAGCTTATCAAATCTTTTAGCAGGCAGGATGGCTCAGTTATTTTCAGAGACTCCAGTGGTATAATGAACAACAGGTTCTGCAATTCGCTCAAAACCTCCAGGAAGACCATTCTATTGTCCAAGGGGTCCGAATTTCAGTAACAGAAGAAGATATAGCACAGGTCTTAGGCCTCCCTACCGATGACACTCGCATGTTCAGCTGTAAACACATCATTCAGAATGCCCAGTAGAACTTCTTCTTGCCAGAAGAACGAATTGAATTTAAAGGCCGGGGTGTTCAACTTAGCTAGTTGTTGCCCCCATGGCCGGAAGTTGCAAGATTCATCAAACATTACCTAACCTGCGAGGGCCAATACCAGGTAGTTTACCGGCATGAATTTCTTCTGTTATCTCATTTACGACATAATAGACGGGTAAATATTCCCTATTATTTGCTGGGTTGTTTGAAAAATATGGCGCATTACTGCAGAAAGGCTAAAGATCCCACCCTTTCACTCACCCATCACCATCTTGTCCAACTGCTTATCCAAAGGGGTTTTTCCCAACAAAACCTTCCACTAAACAACCCACCTATAAACCCCCAAAGAGCTGCTGAAATTCCTGAAAACCTCCAGGAGCAGCAACCGCAAAACCCCCCAGACTCTCGAGAAGTACCCAATAGCCCGCCCACAGAACCAATCAGTCCAATTAATCCCCCTACCATACCAAGCCCACCTCATACCTTACCAGAATCATCCACCCACACTCTTCATATTCTTAGTGATGATTCTGAGCCAGACAATTCCCCCTGCCCCATCATTGAAGAAAAACCCCCACGGAAAAGAAAATGAATTCCTTTCTTTCCGCCCTTCTTACAAAAGAAGTGAACAAGGGCCTCAACAAGGCCAGCCATTATTGCCACTACCCTAGACTCCCAACCCATCCGACTAATACCCCGTACACCTCCAACCTCCCAAATCCTGGAATCTTTGCCTACTCCACCTACGGGCACTGTAACACAAGAACCAGATGCCCAGGGTGTTGCGCCATCACCTGTTTCAAACCCAGTAGCTGAAACACAAGAACCAACTACCCATTTCGTAGCTGAAACACAAGAACCAGCTACCCATTCCGTAGCTGAAACATAAGAACCAGCTATGGCTGAAACACAAGAACCAGCTATGGCTGAAACATAAGAACCAGCTGCTGATATTGATACTGAGATGCATGAATCAGAGGTCCAGGGTGCTGCAACATTACTTTCCTCAAATAAAGTAGCTGAAACATAAGAACTAGCTACCCATTCAGTGGCTGAAACACAAGAACCAGCCATAGCTGTCACACAAGAACCAGCTACGGCTGAAACACAAGAACCAACTGCTGATATTGATACTGAGACACAGGAATCAGAGGTCCAGGGTGCTGCAGCATTACTTTCCTTACATCAAGAAGCTGAAACACAAGAATCAGCTGCCATTCCTATAGCTGCTCCACAAGAACCAGCTAGTGAGGCTGTGACTGCCACACAAGAACCAGTCATCCCTCAACCAGAACCAACAATGGCCTCTGTCTTGAAAGAAAACGAGTTTTTAAAGTCTGAACTTGAAGCATACAAGCAAGAACTAGCCAGGGCAAAGGAAGCATACGAGAAGGAACTAAATTTGTACACCCTAGCTCGCACAACAACCATGTCAAAAGGGACTACTACAGAGAGCCTGTGTAAAGAATATATGTGTTGTCAATGTGGGGATATTTACTATCAAGCGGGCTATAAGGTAATTCAAGTCCCAGTGTCAGGAGCTCCCCCTTCAACTTTTGTAGTCAAAAAGGAAGAGCCTGCTGTTACACAAGAACCAGCTATAGCTGTCACACAAGAACCAGCTACAACTAAAACACAAGAACCAACAGGACCTCCCAAGTTTAAGATTGAGCCTTGCATTGCAACAAATGAAGCCCCGACTCTTGTCAACAAAGCTGTACAGACAATGCCTATGGAGGAATTCACACCTCCCAGCCAGATCAATCTCCACACTTTCGTGGAACAATCTACTCAAACCTTACCTCATCCCACTACTTGCAACGCTGAAACACAGACTCAGCCTTGGGATGAGCAGGCAGTAATACAAAAATGGAAGAAAGAGTATGCTGCAACATAGGCTAAAAGCCCGCAAGAGCACAAACAAACCTGGATAAATCATACTTACTCAAATTGGAAAGCTCTAGAGCAGACACGTCAGGAAGCTCGTACCCTGAAGAAACAGAACAAAGAGTTCAAAGGTAGATTGGCCCTGGTATTTGACCTGACACAAAAGCTATTGGCCACAAGGAAACCATCTAGCAACTACTCCTTGTTCCTTATGGAACGACTCACATGGATTCAAATCAAAGAAATCATAGTAGGTAAACCCCACACAGTACTACACCTAGCAGATTTTGTCAAAAATTTTACAGAAGCATCTGCTAAGGATCAACACCTCCTTTGTGAGACATATTTTCATAACGAGGCCATTCCCGAGAACAGGCAGCTGAACCTTATTCCTCTTGTTGGCGACATCCAGATTCAGGCATTTACTTCCTTTCTCCACAATCAGATTATTTGGCAAGATGACTTCATGGCTGCCAAGCACAATGAAGACAACCGCCTTCTATGGATAAGACCAGAACCACAGAATGCAGCCACCTTTGTCACATAATATTATCAGTTCTTAAAGAAACTAGGGATGACTGAACATGTCCAGCAGCTATAATCAACAGTGCTTCAGGATTGTCATCACTTCATTATAACCATAGAGATTGCTGCCCTCCAGGCAAATAACTTGTTTTGGCAGCAATCCACTGAGAAAAGACAGGAATACAATCCTTTCAGCCCTACTAACCTTGAGGTAGCAATCTCCAGGGTACCTAACTACATCCAGTGTGTTCAACAATGTGCTGAAAGCTGGATAGGGTACCGGTTTTATTTTCCTATCCTCTGGTTGCCAATAGAAAGATATCAAATTCATTATAAGCTGCCTAAGAAGACATAAACAGTAGCTTGGCAAAGGTTACAACGGGTCCAAGGGTTCAGAACGCCAACGGACAATACCTCCCAGAACTACTGCTTGAGTAACTTACACGCTCAAAGTCGGTATTCAGACTCTGATTCAGAGTGAAGTTGCCTGAGGACATGCAACACCTTGAATTGGGGGGGATGTTAGTACCACATAATGTACCTTTTTGCCCATACTTTTTGCCACTATTACACTCTTGATCACCCACATTTAAACTCATATTATCACTTTATCTGATCATTCCAAAGGTATACAACGTCCCTTCTCATTACTATACGTTTAATCTGTTTTGCATAATATTTTACATCACTCTCATACTTAACCATTGATTAGAAATGTATAAGTGCTGAAATAGTTCAAACTGCAGATTAGCATTTGAAGCCTGTCGCTGAAACAACAATTCACAGAAGCTGTTACACAGTCCAGGGTCGCAGATGCTGAAACACAGAAGCTGTCACACAGTCCATGGTTGACGATGCTGAAACACAGAAGCTGTTACACAGTTCATGATCTACGATGATGAGGAATCTGTTACACAGTTCATGGTCACGATGCTGAAACACAGAGGAAGCCGTTACACAGCCCAGGACCGACGATGCTGAAACACAAAGGAAGCCGTTACACAGTTAGCGGTCAACAACAACTCCACAACAGTTGCATCGTGAGCCAAGCACCAACCATCACTGCTACATGAGAATGAGCGCAAATCCCGTGGCTGAAACAACGCACGATTTGCGGTGTTGAAACAACATGCAAGAAACTGGCACTCCAGCCTTAACAGCGGCACCTCCTTCAACACTCATAATAGCATTCTGTTGCGAGAGACTAGGACATCCTATTCCTATTTAGAAAGTCAATCTGACTAAGAATAGGACTCAGATATACATCTGTAATTTTTGATCAATTGTATCGAAGGGATTCCCTCTTTAAATAAGAGGAAATCACCATTCGAAAGGATCCAGTTTTTGTACCAAGAAAGTTTCAGGAGAAGGACGTACTTGATTTACAGATTGTAATATGATACATTGATAGATGAATAAAAGACTATTTTGAGCATCCTTCTCTAGCCCTTTCGTCTCAGAGGAATCTTGTGAGAAGGGAGGGCCCACCTTCTTCACAAGATTCACCCTTTAGTTTTATAGTGTGTTAGTATAATTTCTGTTTATGCCTTGATTAACTTTTGTCTTGCTGAAACACTACTGTTAATGAATTCTGCTTTGCTGAAACACTACTGAACTCTGTCTTGTTAAGAACTTTGTTTTATTGAATGTTACATTGCTTTCACGAAGTTCATAATCATTTCAATTAGCAATCTTGTGTGATGAATTTATGGGGTTCTGCTAATCAAAGACTAGAGCTAAAGGTTCCTGCTTAATGGAAGGGATTAAGGGTTCTGTTCTCTATTAGGAGTAATTAGCTTTCAATTACTTTCCCTGAGTGTGCCAATCATAAACTAGAGCTAAAGGTTCCTACTTAATGGAAGGGATTAAGGGTTCTGTTTTCTGTTAGAAGTAGCCAACTTTCAATTATTCTCATAAGTATGCTAATCAAAGACTGGTACTAAAGGTTCCTGCTTAAAGGAAGGGATTAAGGGTCCTGTTCTCTGTTAGATAGAGTTAGCATTCAATGCATTAATGTTTTCATGAAAGTGTGTTAATCAGAAACAAGGTGCTGGAGTTCCTGCTTGGGAATAGGGTCCTGTTCTCTGGTTACAGAATAGTTGTTCTTTCCTGTTGCAGTTGTTATTTTAATGTAATCAAGGATTCTTTAGATTAATCTTTAAAGCTCTGCAATAGGTAGGTTGCTTTCCTGTAATTCAAGTCAGAACTTCAGTTTATTCAAGGCAAGTGTGATTGATATAGTTTCCTTTACTACAACTCTAGGTTGCTTTTGGAATTGAGCATATATAGTGCGTGGTTACCTTTGAAATAAACAGACTTCCCTGGGTTGACAATTTATGTAGCACTTGATTGTTTTAATTAAGCAATTATAGTGACCAACAAGTACTATCTCACATTCAATGATGACTACTCCAGGAAGACCTGGATCTCTTTCCTAAAGACCAAGAGTGAGGTCTTCAAGAGGTTCCAAGAGTTCAAATCTCTTGTGGAGAACCAGACATGAAAGAGGATCAAGGTCTTATGGTCAGATAACAGAGGTGAGTATTCCTCTAGTGAGTTTGTGGACTTTTGTACCCATGTAGGGATTAAAAGAAATATGATTGTGCCTTACAACCCCCAATAGAACGGGATTGCCGAGAGGAAGAACATAGTGATTACAGGTCCAACGAGATCTATGCTGCATGATTAGAGTTTGCCTCTATACCTATGGGAAGATGCGAGCGTTGTTGCAGTTTACTTGCAGAACAAGAGCCCCCACAGGATTTTGGGGAAGATGACTCCCGAGGAGGCCTTCACTAGTAGGAGGCCCAATGTCGAGCACATTAGGATTTTTGGTTTCTTGACTTATTCTCATGTCCCCTCAAAGAGGAGGACAAATCTAGAAACCACATCCTAGCAGAGGGTTCTAGTTGGATACTCAGTGGTCTCTAAAGCCTACCAGATTTACATTCCATCATTGCGGAGAGTGGTGGTGAGCAGAGATGTTATATTTGAAAAGGGTAGGGCTTTTTAGAGATCTCTCAAGTTGAGAGTCTGTGTTAAGGATGATGCATAGGCACAGATTGATGTCTCAGAGGGAGCACAACCTCAGGTTTATGGTACACCAGTTTCAGGGGTGACAGGGTCACCTTGAACAACTTCAGGTTCACAGTCACATGGGGTTCATGCAGAGGGTGCAGAGGCTTTAGGATCTCAAAGTGTTAGGATTAGGTCTTAGGCATATACTCTTGGGAAGGGAGATCTTACTTCTCCTTTGACTACTTCAGGAACGAGGAAACTGAGATGGTTTCAGGAGACCCTGAAGGAAGCCAAGGAAAACATAGGAGATCCCAATAGATAGTTCAAAGAGAGCAAAGCTCCAGAGAGGATTGTGTCCTATTTGGCTATGGTGACGAGTATCTTAGATACATATCCACATACATTTGCGCATGCAGTTGACTGATAGGTTTGGTGAGAGGCCATGCTGGAGGATTATGACTCCATTATGCACAATGATGTTTGGGAGGTGATTCTGAGGCCAGTGGGGAAGTCAGTTGTGACTTACAGATGGTTGTACAAAACCAAGTATGTTGTAGACGACATCATAGAGACACACAAGGATCGTTTTGTAGTGCGGGGATTCTCTCAGGTAGAGGGAGTCGATTATGATGAGACATTCTCACCAATTGCGAGATACACCTCGATTAGGAGTATTATTGCCATAACGACGGAGATGGGTTGGAGGATACATCAGATGGATGTAAAGACTACATTTCTCAATGGCTTTATAGAGGATGAGGTGTACATTGAGCAACCACAGGGGTTCAAGGTGAGTGAGAGAGAGTTTCATGTGTGGATTTTGAGAAAGGAACTATATGGTCTGAAGCAAGCTCCTAGAGCTTGGTATTCATGCATTGACACATACTTGTTTAAGATGAGATTTGAGAAGAGCAATGTTGATCCTAACCTCTATTACATCATTAGAGGCGAGGACACGCTCATTCTCATTTTATATGTGGATGACTTGTTCATCACAGGTGCAGAGGATCTCATAGCTGATTGCAAGCTGATACTTGCATCAGAGTTTGAGATGAGTGACATCGAGTTGATGCACTATTTTCTGGGCATGGAGGTATGACAGGAGGAGGGTCACATCTTCCTCGGATAGGGGAAGTATGATGCAAATATTTTGAGCAGGTTTCAAATGGAGGACTGCAGGCCTATGTCGACTCCCATGGTCACCAACTGGAAGAAGCTTAGCGCTTCAGATTCCCAGTTGGTGGATGTTATAGTTTATAGATAGTTGATCGGATCATTGATGTATCTGGTCAACACTCGACCATATATTTGTTTTTCTGTGAACACTCTCAACCAACATATGGTAGAGCTGAGGAGTGTTCATTGGATTGGGGCAAAACATGTTTTGAGGAACATTGCAGGGTTAGTTGATTATGTCCTAGACTATATCAGAGGTGATGGAGTTAGCTTGGTTGGCTACACAGACTCAGACTGGGCAAAATGTGCTACTGACAGGAAGAGCACCTCATGGTGCTATTTTGGGTTGGGGTCAAGACTTGTTTCCTGGTACAGTCGAAAACATAAGTCAGTTTCTTTGAGTTCCGTCGAGGCAGATTATATGGCGGTCAGTCAGGCCAGTTGTGAGGCCATTTGGATTCGTAAGATGCTGGTAGGATTATTTGGTCAGGAATTGCCTTCAACTGTCATTCACTATGATAATCAAAGTTGTATCAAACTCTCTGAGAATCCAGTTTTCCATGACAGGTCGAAGCATATAAAGATCATATACCACTTCATCAGAGATTGGGTTCAGCGAGGGGCAATACTGTTGCAGTATATATCGACTGACGAGCAGATTGCAGATATTCTCACCAAGGCCCTGCCAAGGGGAAAACATGTCTACTTCAGAGCCAAGATGGGCTTGGTGAGAAACACTTTCCTTGGTAAGAGGGAGTGTTGATATTTGGGCACCTTGGGAAGTGGTCCTCTTGTGGTTTGGAGTCTCTAACCATAAGTGAGAAATACTTTGGTACTATGTACCTTGTACTTTATGTCTAATTCAACTTTGACTTTTTTTTTTTTGCTAGTTTGTCCATGATCTGCGGGATTAGTCTATGGCTGAGAAACCACGACTCAGGGGCATCTAAGCTGTCAAAATCACCCGGGGATCGAATAAGGCCTGAGCCACACCAACCCTTAACATGGCTAGATTTTTTGTCCCCGCAGGTTTCGAACTGGTGACTTTAACATCACAGAGTGTCTTAACAGCACACTCCATCACCGACTGTCCTACACCTCAGAGATTAATTCAACTTTGACTCAACTTAAGTCAAAAAGTTGAATTTTTGTCACTTAGGCAAAAGTAACTAATTATTCATTTTGTTGGTGAATGAGGGGACATAAAGTGAACTTAGGGAACTTAACCCGAAGTGGGTTTGTGAGTGAGATTATTGTGAGATGATCTCAACCTTTGATTAGAGATGGGATGGAGAGATCTCAACCATCCATCTCTTAGGTTCCTTATGGAGGTTCAAGAGGGGCGCATAGGGCCAAGAGAGGCTCATTCTATCTTTTTTTCACTTGGAGAGGAAGAGGAGAGGAATGGAGATGGAAATGGAAGCAATGGATGAGGGTTTCAAGGGGGCCTCCTTCCATGGAGGGCTCTAGGAGGCTTTGGCTTCCATTATTTTGTGGTGTTGATGCTAACTTGGAGGAGGGCGCACATCTAGCAGGGAAGACTTGCACTTGTCACATTGCCTTGAGGAGAGTTTTGTTGGAGAGGTAGCACACTAATTCAGATTTGTGTGCAAGGGTTTCTTCTACAAAGCTTTAGGGAGCAAGGGTGCAAGCTTTCAGTGAGATTGAACAACAAAGGAGAAGGGTGCACCATGCTTGGGCGCATCTACCTTCTTGGGCTTGTATAGCAGCTTGAGAGGGGCTGTCATTGTATTAGGTTCATTTGTTTCATGTACTTGTTGTATCTCACAATTCTTTACATCACATATATAGATTCATATTCCAAACTGGTTTTCCCCGGGGGGGCCGGGGGGGGGTATTCATGGTCGTGTTGGCCAAAAACCTTTGTGTCCATTTTCATGCATGCTAGAGTTTAGAACAACATTATTTCAATTGTAAATATCTAGAGGTGTGTTACATATTTATGGTATGCATGTGCTAACCTATTGGCTACCAAAACTACATGCTAGAGCACCTTAAAGCTTATGTAACCTTAACTAAAACAACAGAAAAGTTCCTGAACAATTTGCTGTTATAAAATAGCAACAAAGAAGTGTTTGACAGTTGAAACTTAGAGCCAACTTGAAACCTAGTTGGCAGCCTGTTAAGACCTCAAAAAATCTTCTGCTTCATATTTCTTGGAGTCACTTGTCATTACATTTTTTTTCATGCTCAAATTTCTATTTCCTTTCTTCTTTCATCTTCTATTACCGTCCTATTATCTATTCTGTCATCTGCGTTCACTTGTTCTCATATCTTCTTCTTCTTTTCTCCTACTTGGACTACATTATATCTGTCAAGTTCTAACTCATGTTGCACTTCATCAAGAGTCTATCTTTTGCTTCCTTTGTCTTCTTTCAATTGTTCTTGATGTCGTTTTTTTTTTTTGTTTTCTTCCGATGACTTCTTTTTGTCTTTTGTCATCTTCTTTCATCTACACTTGCAATCTTCTTCATGCACCTAAAATTACCTGCTTAAATTATGATTCTTGTTGGAGGGACGTTTCCATTCAGCAAGACATCTATGACACTATATTGACACACCACTATCGTGATTTTACATCAATTAAAGTTGACTTGATATTTGACTTTAACACACTTAACTTGGCTTTGACTTTGATTCAAGTTGTTTTTACTTTGGACTTTTCATTTTGCTTTAACTTCAACTTGATCATGACTTTAGCTTGCTTTTGACATTAACTTGAATGGACTTTTTTATAACAAAAAAAATTAATTTTAACTTTAACTCTTTATATCCATTTAAAAAAAAACTTCATTACACTTTTTTTTTTTCATTTTCAAGATGTCATTACATAAGCTTTGCATAACTCTCTTGCCACTTTAAATTCAATCATAATGATATTGATTTGACTTAAACTTTGACTAAGACTAATATGTATCCATTTGACCAATTTTGAAAATATTCAAAATACCTTGCTTTTCTGAAAATAAAATTAAGGCAAGACAACGGATTCAAACTTATTCCAAATTTCAACACTCTATCCAAACAAATTCACTAATATGCTTTTATAGAGACTTCACCAAAGCGTGAATTTTTCATTCCACTTTATGCAAGTCGAGTGAAGTATTAAAATCAACCATATACCTTCATTCAATAAAGTGGCGCCTTTGCTTGACAGGCGTCACTTCTTTCTCAGTGAATTAGAGGCAATTTAGAGCTTTTTCAACACGATCTGAATTGCATTTGTAGGTTCAATGTTTGTAGCCACTTGGACAGCTGTAATGTTGGGTGATCTGGTTGGTTACTAAGCACTCTGTAGATTGATTGCAAATTTTGTGTACTTATATGCAGCTCCAAACCAAATTAGAAACGATGAAACAAACGTCATGATTTGCAGCTGGTACAATCTCAAACAATATTAAAAACTTTTATCAAAATCAGAAAATCAAAGAAAAAAAATGTTCTTTTCTTGTAGATCTGATCTTGTATGTAACAAAGCATGCTCCCTTCACTACATTTTTCACACAGTCCACGTACTGTGGGTCCATGATCCTTTAACACTATAGATCAGTGGATCTGTACTTTTATGGCTGAGGAAAATCACCACCAAGACAAATTTCTTCAAGTCGATTTTGAGAATAGATTCATCCATTCTGTGTGTTATCCGCCATGAATATATTGACATAACATCTTGCCATATATATAATAAATTAAGTTGAATGTGTTTCAGTAAGCAATAGCTGAATCCTTGAATTTGGTTGTAGATGGCAAACCAGTTTTGAGGGTGGAAAGTTATCTCTTCGATTCAGTTGAAAAATAAAACGTCTGTCTCTTCTTTGAGCGCTTAAACCAAGACTCAAACCAAGATGTCAATACTTCAAGCAATTTCTTAATTAGAGCAACATGAACATCAAATATGATGAAAACATGATCAATCAGCTATCAAGTAGGTGGGAGGATGGCATGGTCATTGATGCAATTGGCCCAAAACAATCATTCATGTTACCATGGGATTTGTGTTTGTGCAAAGCCCACCATTGTGTTACAATGGAAGAAACTACCACTATCACCTTAGTAGGATCTTCTCTTGTTTTAGTGATGGAAGAGGTCCACCACAAGGAAGGCTTCCCTGGTGACCTCAAGGGATCAAATAGCAAGTTTAGTAGTCAAGCCTACTGCTCCTTATCTTGATCACTGAATGATTAGTCTAGGTCAAGGAAAGAAAGAGGTTGTGAAGTAGTTTGTTGTACCTTCTTGAAACAAGAACACTTTGCAGCGTATATATAACAACTTCCAAGCCAAATAATCTAACAATGACCTCCTTAAAACACTAGACAAGTTAGTTAGATATGGTTGTTGCAAATTGCAGCAGTAAAGCAGTCTTATAACAACAATAAGTATTTGCAACAACAACAAGATAAAGTGTTAAAAAATACCACAAATTGACCATAAAAATTAAGCATACAACCGATAAAATATTATCCAATTGTTAGAGGAAATTTTTGAGTGAGTTAAGCCACCTTTAGATGAGTGTATGCAACAAATTACTGTGATTTAGATGGTTGTAGAAAAATTTTATAACAACAGGAAGAAATGTAGTGAGTTTGCTAGGGTTAGAGTTAGTATAGTTAGTAGAATGCTTGAGAGTTTTGAGAGAGAGGTTTTATCAATCAATTCACTAGAAGAGTTGCTTCGATATTAGTGTTTCTACAGTTATGGAGTCTCAAATGCAACCAAGCTTGAAGGTTGATCTACTTGAAACCAAGAGGTAGGATCTAAACCCTAAGGTGCAAACACATTTGGGCCTTAGGCTTTAGATCTCGAGGAGAAAGACATCTAGGGTGCAAGCAAATTTGGGCCCTAGAAATCGTCTCCCTTCTTGTAGCTTCAACTAGGTCAAAGACCAATTATCTAGGGATAAAATCCTAAAGTGCTAGCACTTTAGGGCTTTAAGATTCTAACCCTAGCAAGGACAATTAACCAATTTTACACAAATAAGACCTTGTGAGAGGAAGAAGCAGTTATGTTCCTCTCTTAGGGTTTCAATAAACAAGACTTTTTGCAACAAAATAACAATTTCACCATAAACATTTATAGCATAACCAATAATTGCAGAAATTTACTTCATCCAAGAAGCCAAGAGCATTTAACCCTAATTGCAGAAATATCCATCCAAAATCAGCAAACCATCCATAAAAGATCATTTCCAAGCATAGCGCATGAGAGAAAAGAAGCTAGTAACCCCAAAAGGGCGAAAATTTCACAAGTAGCACCTCACAATGATGAGAGAAAGATGATGAAAAAATGAAAGTGAGGGTTAGCCTTTTTATATGAGACTACCCTCACATATTTATCCAACATAACATAACAAAATTTTAAGTCAAGTGGGTCCAACCCCTCATTTAACCTTTACAAATGCTAAAAGTGCAAAAATAAATCATAATAGCCCACATGTGTGAGACGTCAAAACTCCTTAGGAAAGGAAGGGGACTCCAAGGCCACGTGGCATCAATCCGGAGTGGAGTGGGGGAGAATGATGTCTCTCCCCACTCAAAATCATGTCAACCATCATTATACCCCAGGAATCCATCAAATCCTAGAAGATGACATCATCATCAATCTAGGCCCAACGTCGAGGATCTAATTGTTGTGTCCAGGCCCTAGGGAGTTGCATCTTGTCTTTTCCATGTCTCTGACTGTCTGTTGCTACAACGTCCATGATCCTGGTGGAAAATAAGTCCTGGGGTATTCCGACCCATGTGTGCCATCATGACTGAATCTGCTCACACCAAGCCCATATGTCCATTGTCCAAGGTTCCAAGGATGTGAGAGCTAATGTGTGAGGGTGGTGAGTCGTTGGATAACCCACTAATTTCCATCACACTTTCCATAGTCCTGCAAATAAGACACGACGTCTTGGGTACAAGCCCTGTTGCCGTCCTAATACACACTTGCAAACGTGAGCTAAGTCCGGCTCACTTAGTGTGCCTTTGGAGGCAGGACGCCTAGGTTCAAAGCCCACGGTGTCACTTTGACTTGAACCTC
This sequence comes from Picea engelmannii, assembly GCA_009831015.1. Lineage (NCBI taxonomy): Eukaryota > Viridiplantae > Streptophyta > Pinopsida > Pinales > Pinaceae > Picea > Picea engelmannii. Next base: position 21,609 of record ML832060.1, on the reverse strand, counting down.
TTCCTCTAGGCTCACTCCTAGGGAAGCCAAGGGGGGTTGTCCCTAGTTACTAGATAAGTTTTAGAGTTAGGTTCTAGGAGTTGATTTTAACTTCTTAAGGTTAGAGGGGATCTAATCTAGGATGCTAAGGCAACAATGCAAGGTGCAAGGGTTAACATGTAAAGCAAACCTTTTCCTTGAGCAAATAAGACTAGTGCCTAAAGATTGGGCTTGGGGTCAACTAAGTTAAGGGGTTGTTCGTTACAAATAGATTACAGTATTACTTACAAAAGAATAACTTGATCAAACAAATATCAAATACAAGATTTACAATTCAAAGAATGCTAAAATACAACAACAAGCTAACCACTTTTATTTATTTGTGTTTGTGCAGGATATAAAGAGATTAAAACATCACATCACATTTACAATATTATCACCACATCAACAAAGAAGATTTAAAGATTTAACCACAAGTGTTATGAAGATGACTCACTCTTAATTATTAAACCCTCAAGGTATTTATTAGATTAAGCTCAAGGTTGAGTTGTTATGCTTTCTTAAGATTGTTAAGTTTTATTAAGCTTTCGCCAAAGCCCCCTCCCCCTATTGCCAAATAACTGCTGGATGCTCAAGATAGTATAGCAACGAGGCTAACCCTAGATTTCTTAGTCAGCCCTAAGACAAGAGTACTTCCCGGAGATGACACATCTTGTGCGCCGTGAGACAGTCCCCTGTCTACACCCTCCATTGTTTTCCTCAAGTCCCGTTTTAGATGGTGAAGATGGTGGTCTAAGGTACCCTAAAGAGTCTATTAGGTTATTATATAAGTTAGGTAGACTTTTAGGAGTGTTTAGGAGTGTTTTAAGGATTTTATGACACTTTTTAAGAGTGATTTAGTGACTTGGCCGAAACTCACTTCAACCTTTAAAATGTGTTGATTTAGTTATTAGATTAAGAGCATTAACACATGCATATGTCACTTGATTGCACAATTAGATAGCTTGAAAAAGATAACAAGGGCAAGAACAACTTGCCAACCAATAGAAAATAAACAATCACACTTATATCATATTCAAGAGCATTGAGTGTGAAAAATAAAAAGATTTAGATGTTGCCTACTTATCAACTTAGAAACAAGTTACTTCAAGCATATGGCATTAAGAGATCTATACAATGAAGAAGAACACCATCTACTTATTGAAGCAATTAAACATCAAAGATTATATATCTAAGCATGAAACATAAAGATAAAGACTTGAAATAAGCTAAGCATGTATGAGATCTAGTTAATTTGATTTAAGGTGCCCAATAGGCCTAAGTTAGATAATTATTGAGTGTATTAGATCTAGATCTAGAACAATTATAACATTAAGCATTTAGATCATCAGTCACAAAATAAACCCTAACCAGCCTTTTGGGGTATTCCTCTCCCAAATAGGTAGGAAATTAACTTAAGCTTGCTTAATAAGAAATTATTGAGGAAAAGAGAGACAAGCAAGCAAAGGGAAGAAGCAAAAGAGAGGGGAAACGAATAAAGAAACAAACAAGCAAACCCTACCCCAC
>ML832059.1:56869-67774 GCA_009831015.1 Picea engelmannii | reverse complement strand
AAATAGATCACTGGTTTGATAGCACCATTGGAGGGTACATCACCGAGTTTGCTATTGATAGAGTAGAGTCATATAGCCAAGCCGAGAGATATTTCTTCAAGGAACTTAGAGGAAAATTTTTACACTTTTTAAAATTGAAGATCAAGATGCTATTGCATGAGAAGAACATCTTGAAGATACAATAGTTGGTTGGATTGGAAAAGGCTAATGTTCAAGAAATCAGACAACAACAACGACACAGAGGTTGGACATACACGCAGTGGGAGAGCGTTCATAGAAGTTCCTCTTGCAAACCTGTTTAAGAATGACTACGGGGACAAGGGTTTCTATAGTGGAGAAGAGGCGGATCTAACGGACGAAGAGAATTTAGAACCCGCTAGGGCAGAGGAAGGGAAAGATGAAGAACCTCACCAGGATGAGCCAGAATCTTCAGAAACTATGCTGATTGTTGAAGTAAGTACTATTATTCCTCCTGTTGACTCAACAAAATTAAGCAATCAGAGTAATCAGAGTCACCAAAGCATTTAGAGAACTGTCACTAGTATCCCACCACATACTCATCTAGGAAACCTAGGAAGATCTATGGCAGATGAGATGAGGTTACCCACCTTTAGAGGATATGGATCTGAAGACCTTGATCAACATTGGTTTCTCTGTGAAGCTATGTGGAGTATTAAGAATATCAATGATGAGGTTGTCAAATGAGCTCAGTTCAGTACTACCCTAAGAGATCGTGCACTGAGCTGGTAGATGAAATTTGTCCAAGGAGCTGCACCTAAATCGTTGAATGCCATTAAGACTACACTAATTGCCGAATTCAAGAAACCTAAGTCAAAATCGTAGTGCATTACATAACTAAAATAAATCAAGCATAAAATAGATGAACTTGTGTGGGAGTTTGATCAAAGATTTAAGACCTTGACAGGCCATATGAGTTTTCAAATCCTGGATGAGCAGAACAAGGAATGGTTCATTTCTGCTCTCTTACCACACATCAGAGTTCCAATGATGCAACATAATATTGTTTTACAGGCTGAGGCACTGGAGATCTCCATGAATCTAGAATAAACCCCTATGGGAGAATCTAGCTCAGGTATGAGTCAAATCTTGAGTCATCTAACTAGTTTGTCTCTACAGGTCGAAGATATGAAGAAAAACAAGGGAAAATATAAAAGAGAAGACATCTAGTGTACCAGATGCAAATCAAAAGGCCATTACAAGGAACACTATCCCCTATTTCATGAATACGTGGCCTTTGGAGCTCTAAGTCCTTTGAAGTAAGTCACCGTACCCTGGTGTGAGGTATGTAGAAATAGACATCACCCTGGTGAGTGATATTACATGCAAAAATATGTTCAGACACCCACAAATCTATATTTCACATTGTATAAGTCTATGGGGCATGATGATTAGTATTGTAGGTCTTAGGACCTCCTGCATAAAAGGTCAAGGGATATATACAAAATTCAATGCAAAGTACAACAAGAAGGAAACACTACGCAGTATAATTCTCTAGGAAGAGGAAAGTTCAACCCTCACGATGGATTCATAGGCAGAGGACGAGGAAGAGGTATGGGTCAAGGTTGAGGATAGATCATCTGTTACAACTGCGTGCAACCAAGACACTTAGCAAGGTTTTGTTAGAACCCTTTTACTACTTGTAGCTACTGCAGTTCATTTGAACATGTTATCGAAGATTGTCCTGTAATAATAGCCAAACTTAAGGAGAGACGAGGACATCAACAGAACCCACAAATGAAACTAATATATGTCGAACCTCACGGAGAGGAACCTAGAATAGTTGTTATCACTACAGGAGAATATAGAGTGACCCAGGGAAAGACTACAAAAGAATCATGAGTCAGGAATGCTATAGAGAAGACTCAAACTTTTGATGCAAATAAATAAAGACAAATGTTTGACGTGGCAAGAAAAGAATTTAGGAGAGACCAAGGTTCCTCTGGCATTTGATCAGTCTGATTTTCCAAAAGAAGGAAAATAGGTAAGTAAGCTCATGTAATTCTTATACACTTGTATTAAGTTGATTCAGGATGAAAGTGTTGTACAAGAGATACAACATTTAATCAGATAGTATGATCTAGGAAAGATATATCCCTTAATGAATAGAGAATTACACCAAGTCTCTAAAAGGATAAGAAAAAATAAGGAACTACACCTGAATGCTCAAATTAGAGAGTATGATATAGATTATGTGGTCCTTGACCTGGGGTTGGAGGTTAATGCCATGACGAAGAAGACATGGGAATTGATGGGAAAACCTAAGTTGATATATTCCCCTATCAAGATTAGGATGGCTAATCAACAAGCTGTAATCCCCTTTGGAATATTGGAACACGTCCCTGTGGACATCGACCGAGTAAGGACGTTTGTAGACTTCGAGGTGATTGAGATAGTTGATGATAGTTGTCCTTACCCTGCATTGTTAAGAATTGATTGGGCTTTCAATAATTCCAATGTGGTTTATTTAAAGAAAAGACAAATTACATTTGAAGGAGATGGCCTTAGGGTCATTGCACCTTTAGATCTTGATGAAGGTCAACGATACACAGAACCCATCAGAGAATAAGACCACACATATGAACTAGAAAACATATACAAATTAACAACCAGACAATAGGATTACATTAATCCTATGGTGGATGGGAACCTAAGCTGGAGAAGTGACAGTGTGTGTTCATCAGATTCAGAAGAAGCACTTGAGAACTGATAGAACTAAATGTATGAAGTATCTACAAGGAGATGTGCTCTATTAACCAAGGAAGTTTGCTAGATCGACACAACAGTAACTTACCCACCTTTGATGGTGTAAATCATTTAGAAGAATTCTTGTTGGACTTTGAAGAAATTGTACCACTACCACAAAGATTGTTGGAAATGAATGAGGCCCTGAAATCAACTCCAACGAGATGGTGGGGAACACACAAAAAAAATATTACAGACTGGGTACAATGTCGCACTTTGATGACAACGCGATTTTTAGAGCAAGTAGAAAGCTGCGAAGTTAGGTACATAGGTCGAAGTTGTCTGAAGGACCATATGCAAAGTTGCGAGGAATACTAGAGCAACATTCCTCAAGAAAAGTGGGTAAAAAAATTCGTTAACACACTGGACACAACTCCCATCAACTGGTATCTTCAAGCATAACAATGCCACATCATTGCAGATTGGGAAGGTATGACCCAGAACTTTGTAACTACCTTTTTGTTTGAAATCCAATATCCTACAATAGATCAAGCATTATAGGTTGTAAGACAAAAAGTGTTCGAGGATGCACCTAGCCTCCCTTTGGAGCAAGAAGAGGATGTGATCCGGATTATTTTCGGCACGAAATGAGAGCGGAGATATAATAAAGAAATGCACAAAGATATTACAGATATTCAATAATATAACATAAATGTATCAGAGATGCAACCATAAACACAAATATACAGTAATACACGATTTCTATTAGTCAGAGTACAGAGACTGTAAAAATACAGAGTGAAAGACTCGCTAGAATGGTGGCAGCTTATCGCTGAGAAGAGATGTGACGGCTACTCGCATTCGCAAGAAGATAGTTACAATGAGGCTCTGGAGGCATTTTTACAATAATTGAGAATGCAAAAATTCCTAGACATCCAAAAACCTAACCCTAGGAGATGAAGCGCCAAAAGTCATGTGGGCCCCGTTTGGGTAAGTTGGTGCATCAACTTCCCGGGGTCGTAACGTTTGCACACGATCTCCGTTTTAGGCGTGTGATAGCTCGTTGGAAAGGTATAGTCGAGGAGATTAATTTTGGGGGCTCAATTATGCCTTCAAATATCATTAAGAACCTCGATCTCGAAAAACCTTCATTTGGACCCTCAAAATGGCCCCGAAAGTTAAAACCTACTAAAAATAGTAAATTGCCAAAATGGCCAGAAAACTGTTTTGAGCCATTTGGAAAAAGCGGGTGGCCACCGATATCCATCTAGATCAGGATGAATGGATTATTCCTCTTCAGAAGTTGCAAGGCTGTTACAATATCAATGCTTCTGAAGACGATGATCCTAGGAATGTGAACATCACATAAACAGAAGGCCAAAGAGATGTAGAAGGAGTAGGAGTCGAACTACCATTTTTTGGACAACCAATCAAAATAAAAAAAATCAACATTAGAATGGAACAGACACCAAATCTTGAAAATGTTGGAGATTATTGGGATGTTGCCACTATTGACAAGATAGCAAAATTACTGCATGAATATCAAGAATTGTTTCCAACCAAGTTCATTGATATGAAGGGAATTAAAGGGCCCATGGGAGAGATGAGGATCCCTTTGAAACCAGATGCAAGGCTAGACAAACATATACCCTACATATTGAACCCTAAATATAAGGAGAAAGTGAAGATCGAGCTTGACATAATGCTGGAAGAATGAATCATAGAACCTGTTGAAGAATCATAATGGATTAGCCCTATGGTGGTACAAGATAAGAAGATAGGAGAAATCGGGATCTATGTATATCTTAGGAAGATGAATGATGCTTGTTCGCATGACCCATTACGTACACCATTCACTGACGAAGTGTTAGACAATGTAGGAGGACAGGAGGTATATTCTTTTACAGATGGATTTTCAGGATACCATCAGATCTGGATTGCCAAGGAAGATCACCATAAGACCACATTTGCAACAGAATGGGGATCCTACTAGTATACAGTGATGCCATTTGGACTGAAGAATGAACCAACCATCTTTTCCAGGGTGGTGGTCGAAGCGTTTAAGGAGTTTTTACATAAATTCCTGGAATCATACTTTGATGATTGGATTGTTTTCAACATTTTGGAAAATCATATTGAATGTTTAAGAGTAATGTTGGATAAGTGTACGCAATGTCAGATTTTCTTAAACCTGAAGAAGTGCATATTCTTTTCACCCTTCAGAGTGTTGCTGGGCCATATTGTGTGTAAGCATGGGTTGCTGGTAGATCCATCCAAGATCACCATTATATTCGATCTACCCCCTCCTACTTCAGTCAAACAGTTGCGCACTACGTAGGGACATACTGGATACTACAGGAAGTTCATTAAGGGATACACATAGATCACAACACCCATGTACAAGATTCTAAAGAAAGATTGTCAGTTTCATTGGACAAAAGAATGCTAGAAGAGATTTGACACACTGAAACATAAAATGGTTACTACGCCCATTCTGGTTCTCCCAAATTGGAGTAAGGAATTTCACGTGCATGTCGATGCATCTTCTATTGCATTAGGAGATGTGTTAGCACAACTGGGAACATGAGACATCTACCACCCGTTATCCTTTGCTAGCAGGAAGCTATCAACAACTGATATTAATTACACCACCACTGAGAGAGAAGAGTTAGCCATGGTGTATGCGTTGCAAAAGTTCCGCGACTACTTGTTGGGAGGACACTTTAAAATGTTTACTGATCACTCTGTGCTGAAATACCTAGTCAACAATCCAGTGTTTGGGGGGAGAATATGAAGATGGCTTCTGCTATTTCAGGAATATGATTTTGAGATCATGGTTAAGCCAGGAAGAATGAACAAAGTTCCTGACCACTTGTTGAGGTTGGAACATGGAGAAGAGACTACCAGTTTGGAGGATACACTATCGGATGCACAGTTGTTGGCCATTAGAAAAATTGATGATCACTTCGTAGAGATAGTCCAGTTCATGTCAACAGGAATGGAACCTACTGAGTATACAATCACCCAGAAGAAACAACTAGTAGTGCACGCTGCATACTTTTCACTTATAGATGGACAACTATACAAGATGGGGCCTGATGAGATATTGAGAAGATGTGTTATGGAGGTCGAGCGACCATTGATCCTCTCCGAAGCTCATGAAGGCATCGTAGGATGACACTACGCAGGGAAAGAAACAATGCAGAAGGTTCTTAGAGTTGGCCTCTGGTGGCCTACCCTACACAAATATGCTAAGGACTATTACAGAGCTTGTGATGTATGCCAAAGAGTTGGGAAACCATTTAGAAGAGATGAAATTCCTTTAGCACCACAACTGACCCTACAAGAATTTGAGAAATGGGACATTGACTTCGTGGGACCTATAAACCCACCAGGGAAGCACACAGAAGAAAGGTACATAATCACTGCGACAAAGTACTTGACTAGATGGGCTAAATAAAGGGAAGTTAAGGACTGTAGTGCAACTACAACTACGCGCTTCATATTTTATGACATCATAACCAGGTTTGGATGCCCGAAGATCCTTATGAGCGATCAAGGCACACATTTCATCAATAAGACTGTTGAATCCTTGACTGAGGAATTTTCATTCCATCATCAGAAGAGCACACCTTAACATCCACAAGTGAATGGGATAGTTGAAGCATTCAACAAGATCTTGGAGACAACGTTGACAAAGATTTGCAATGTGAACAGGAATGACTGGGATTTAAGAGTACCGACAATACTATGGGCCTATAGAACCACTTGCAAGAAGCTAACAATGCAGACCCATTTTAAGTTGGTTTATGGTATAGAAGCAGTTGTACCCATGGAATATTTGGTACCAATCTTAAGAATCGTTGCCTTTACAGATGTGGATGACACTGGCGTTGTTCAAGAGAGGCTTGCGTAGTTGGTCGAACTAGAAGAAGACATATTTATTGTAGGATTTCATCAACAGGTGTAGAAGGAAAGAGAGAAGGCCTACCATGATAGACAAATAAAAAAGAAGGCATTTAAGTAAGGTGATTTGGTATTGGTATATGACAGTAAGTTCATGAATCATCCAGGAAAGTTCATAACGCATTGGCTTGGGCCATATGAGGTTTCCTATGTTATAGAAAGAGGAGTTGCATAGTTGAAGACTTTGAATGGAGAATGGAAGGAAGGATTAGTGAATGGGAGCCGGTTGAAATTGTATTATGACAACCAACTACCTCACAATTCTCAGTAAAAGCATGAGGAAAAGGGTCCAGGTACCAGGTGCAGTTGAAAATGGGTACTAGAAACAGAAAAGACAGTTTGCACAAGGAAGAAAGGGATGAATAAAGATGAAATAACAGGCTGCCCTACACAGTATGAAGTCGTAGTAAAACAGAAGGATCAGATCTGACGTGCCTCGGGACAAGTCACATGTGAGTGTTGGGGTTCTGTTGGCCCTTGGGTACATAAGTAAGCGAATATTAAGGAAGAAAGGAAGAAATGTGAATTGCGCGAAAGACACAGTGTCTATTACTGGGTCGAAGTGAACTGAAGAGGAGAAAACATGGAGTGAAGTAAGAGAAAGCAATATGTTGGATGAGGATATCGAGGATGACAGATCAATAAGGAAGACGGATCATTGACAACTCAACATGCGGAAAAATCCACCGTTGGTTTCGTTGGAGCACCGCGCGAGAAGGAAGGAAAGACAAGCTGGTGAGGCCCTGAAAATGCAGGTCAAGTTGACCTAGAGTTTTAGACACCTAGGGTTTTGACACTTAGGTCTCAGACTAAGACAATCGATGAGTGATTGTAATGTATAAATAAGAACCTAGATGAGGGAAGAGGGATCTTCCTTAGTTTGTTGTTTGATTATGTAATGAGAAGATATTTCTACTGAGAGAGAACTATTCTATTGTAAGATCTTCAGTTGGGTGCGTAGGGAGGGGAGTGACAGAGAGGAGAAGAAAGAAGATCTGCTAGCTAAGAGCGTAGACAAGAACTACATTCTTCATATTAATATATTATAAATCACATTTCTATGGATGTGTACCTAGAGAGAGGGTGAACCACGTATATCTTGTGTTGTGTGTGATTGATGTTGTGTTCTTTACCATTTGATATACTGCTATTGTTTTACTGTGTTATATCTGACAAATAGTTGTGCAGAGTAGATCTAAGCTAGGATTTGATATATAGATGTTGTGTTGTTCTTGTAATAGATCACCTTGTTATTACCTTTGGTTGTAGACATCTCTTTCCTGCAACCCCCCCATAGCTACTTCGGGTGAGAATGCATCTGCCTCGCAGGTGTTGCCGAAAGGGCCAATATTTAGGGCTTGTTGGTGTGCTCTTGTAGCCTAAACCCTGGGTCTACCCCTCTTCCAACAAACCCTAAATTGGGAAAACCAACATTCCTTAAGAGTTCTACTCTCTTGTTGTGTTATTCAATCTAAATAAAAGGTTACATGTCTAACCTTGGTCCACACCTAAGACAAAATTGACATCATACCCTCTTTCCTGCACAAGAACAACCTTATAGCCAATTCGACTTACATCTACATGACTAACAACCTACAATTTACTCATGCATAATCATTTACAACCTTACAACATGCCTCTTTATAGGTTTTACAAAATGAAAAACCTAAAGACTTGGCACCCAAAAACGATTACAGATCCATGCAGATCATTGGCTACAAATCCCGCAAATCCCAAGATTTTGTTACAATTGACTCCAAGTCGGATTACCATTCGACTACGATTCATCCTTTATTTGGTCTCTAGTCGGTCGTCTCATGCCCACACTTCGACCTCTTGTTGGTTGACTTTCCATCGATATCTTTGACTTCGAATTTATCCTGTCAACTATCTCGACCTTTGACTTGCTATTGATCCACCTCGACCTTCGATTGTCAGTCGATTCACCTTGAATATAATTTCAATGCAAAGAATATAAGAACCCAACAATCTCCCACTTGTTGTATTCTTTGCTGAAATAAGAGATTCCTGAAATTTCATTCACAGACCCAAGGCAACAATGCCCATTGCCTCTCTACACCAAGAGAAATTCACAACACTCACAAACTTGGTCAACGAGTCTGCTATGTTTTCCAACGTGTCTAATTTCTCCAGTAGAACCTTATTAATTTCCATAATATATCTTATGAAATGTTATTGTACATAAATGTTCTTAGTCTTTGAATGATAAGCATGGTTCTTTGCTAGAAATATTGTGCTTTGACTGTCGCAACTTACCTTCATAGCTCTCTGCTCAAACCCGATTCTTGGACACAAACTTTGAAACCATACCACTGCTTTGCTTCCATGAGTGGCCACCATGTATTCAACTTATGTTGTTGACAAGGATACAATCACCTATCGCTTACTCATCAAAATTGTTTCTCCCCCAAACATCTTGAATACATATATGTTGGTCAACCTTTGTCGATCCAAATCTCCAGCCCAGTCGATGTCAAAAAATCCATGTACATTTAATTTACCACTGTCACCTCTAGGTATTCCTTGGTAGCATATTTCATAGTCGTTCGTGCCACACAAATATGTGAATACTCTCTTAAAATTTGTTTGGTTATCCTTTCTATGTGTTGACACGTACCTTCTCAACACTCCCATTGCATGGTAAATGTCTGGTCGAGTGTATACCATCGCATACATTAGACTACCAACAACACTTACATAGGTAACATGTGCCATGTCCTCTATTTCTTCCTGTGTCTTTGGACACTGTTCAATAATTAGCCTTGCTCCCATAGGAATTGGCACCTTCACTGGCTTGAAATCCTGCATGTTGAACCACTTCAAAATTGTTTCAATATACTTCATCTGATTCAACTAGATCTTATCTGTACTTTGCCATTGCTATTATGCATGGCAGTAAGTGATTCCACCACCCTCGCATGCGCACATTAAATGCTTCCCCTTTGATCGTTCATAGTGGTTAGACCGAATGACTCTGCTCCTGTGTGCTGGTGTTTTCGAACCAAACCCTTACCATGTGCTCGCACCATGGCTCCAGTCGTGAGGGCTTAACCGAATGGCAGCCAGGCTCTGTTGATGTTCGACAGTGCCCACAATGACCTCGAGGACAATGGGTGGCTCCCGTTCATACAAAAATTTGATGGTTTTAACCTCTGTGTTGCTCGACAATTCGCATTGACCTTTGATGGTTGTCGAGCCAAGGTCGGCGATGTCCAATTTCAAATTGACGAGCAATTTCTAAGTCTTGCTGCGGGTTTTCCAGTCACTGGACAATGATGGTCCAAGAATTGCAAAGTGGAAGAGATCCCTTGGACTTTTCTCTTCCAGTCGCGTAAGGTTAGCTCCTGTGACAAAGGTTTACCCATGACCATGTTGAAACAACACTGGCATGATTTATTAATGATTATCAAACAGTTTATCACCTGCAAAGGTCAGTATGGTTTTGTTTTCTTACACCACCTTCATTTGCTTATGTTTTTTATGGGTTATCAGCTCAATATGCCGTATTATTTGCATAGAAGACTATTCAAAATGTCTAAGAAATACAAAAGGAACCAGGCTAATAGCAGCCTCTTTCACTATGGGATGGTTAAAATGATTGTTGTCTGTCATTTGGGGTTACACGGAGACTGTTGGAATGATTTCCTTGCTCGCAAAAAATTTTGAGGATTCAAACCCTCCACAGGTTGACAAACCTGTGGTTACCAAGGACAAGACTATACCCCCGGTACCCTACAGTATTCTGTTACCTAAACCCTTACCCGACTCACCTATCGACCTACCCCACTCTGTGACCAAGGATGTCGAGACTGTTAGGCCTGTGGGAAAGAAGCCTAAAGTCAAACCCACTACAAACGCCAAAGGAAAAAAGAATGCCCATTTAATTTCTCGAATGGCGAGGAACAAGCCAAAACCTCTGGTCAATCCTAGCCCTATCGTTTTGAGTGAAGACTCCAACTCAGAAGTGGAGCATTTCTTGGCGAGTGAATATCCCTATTCGGAAGGTTTGTGTGCCAAACCCTCGTATGACTTTGTATCAAACCTACCACCTTGCTTGCAAAACGACCCTAACTACCCAGGCATTATGCTGCCTTGTGAAACCTCTGGTCATTCATCAAAACCCTCTCCTGCTCTGCCTCAACCTACAGTACCACCCTGTGATCAATGTAGCTCGTGGTTAGAGAGGTATTATCTTGATGTGCCAATGCTACAGTC
>ML832059.1:20636-44646 GCA_009831015.1 Picea engelmannii | reverse complement strand
TTAGAATGAGAGACTAGGGCCTCAAATCTAATAGTCTCTTGTTTAATTAATACTAACCATGAAAACCAAGGCCCTACAAGAAGGGTTTCCTTAAGGTAATAGCCTTCACCAACAAGATCAACAAAAGAATTGAAAATAATACTTAAAACCATTTCCAAGGAGTATAGAACTAATCAAGAAAAGATATAAGCACTTACCAAATCTTTTTATGGAAGAAGGAAGAGATACAAAACCTAAATGTCCTCCCTCAAAGTAGTGGATAACTCCTTAATGGATTGATCTTGGTAGTTTTAGTAGAATCTTGAACATTCACAATAACCTTTAAAAATACCAAGAAAGAAAGATCTCCAAGAATTGAAGCCAAGAAACACCAAGTAAATATTTTCTATTAATGGCTTCAATGATCTCCAACAATTTGGAATGAGAGGAGTGCCTTTATTTATAGATGGGGCTCACAACTCCTTCTCATTCTTTATTCCTTAAAATTAGGCTAATAAATCAAGAACAAGTGACTTGTCATTCACACAAATTGGAGAATAAGTAAAAAATACAATTAAATGATGTTTTACATGTTTAAAACCCACAAAGGGGTGACGTCAAGATTCTAGGAGGGCCAATTTGGCTCAAAGTTGCAATATTCCTCTTGAAATGGAATTGTAGGGCTGAAAAATTTGATAATGAATATTCCTTGGCCACCCTAGCTCCAACTTCCACCTCTAAGAGAGGGGACAACCTCACCCCGATTCAAAATAAAACCCTCTAAGTGGACAACTTCTTCAATTTGTTCAACAAGTAATCAAAAAGGTAATCAAAAGGCCCTCCACATCACAAAGAATGAATGGAATATCATCTTCTTCAATTGCAAAGTCACTTAAGTGACCTCCACATCATCCAAATGGCTCAAATAAAACCCCACGACTGTCATTAAGTGCCCCAAGTGAGTTCGTCCCTTCTTTAGTGAGAAAAATTCTTTAAGAAAGTTCAAAAGGAGGGGGATATTCCAACATATGACACATGGAAAGTGTAGAGGATATCCACATGGATGCAAATAGCTCATTTGTGCCTTGAAGAGTGTGACCAATGCCTCAAAATCTGTGAGACTTCCTCAAGAAATGTGAAACTAGATAATCATGTGCATAATAATATTCAAGGGCCCATGAACAAAGTGTGGTACAAACATAAGAAATATAGGGTTAATGTGGGGTAAACTAAAATGTGCTAAACCATAGGTGTGACAACCCTTAAAAAGCATCATCACCTTTTACATAGAAAAGAATAAGTGAATAGTTAGGATCCCGTAAATCATGTATCCTAGTAGATCCACCTTAGAATGCCCGCATACTACCCATGACATAAATTCCTGACTTAGAGTGAGTTACCACCTCCAAGGGACAGTCGACTAGAGCCATAAAACCAAGCACCCTGAGAATGGGGACTAAAAGGACATGCCATGACCATCCACCTGAGGGAATATGAGAAACTTGTAACCAACACTTGCACATCAAATAATCCTATCATGGCCACATATAAATAAATCATCAGGCTTTGGGCTCATCGAAGTGGTGAGTACATCTCATGAAAAAACGTATGGTACACTACATAGAATATGGGGTGTAACAACTATCTCCCACTTAGAGACATATTCTCATCTCAAGAGTGCATGAGAACTCCATAATATCCCAGAAACTTGCAGACCTGAAACATTCTCACAAAATTGATATTAAATGCAAGGGATGGGAAGATACAAGTGCCTTATCCCTTCCTTGATATAAAAATAAATCCGAGCATGAAATGAAATGAAATGAATGAAGTCCATATCACCAACCTTTAGAGAATTTAATACAATGTAAGCATCGTTTCCTTTATTAAAAAATGAACAAAACACAACACTCAATAAAATGAAACACACAAGTAGCTAAAGTCAGAAAACTTACTCTGATAGAACTATTTCAAAGGTTTCCCATTCATGGGAAAGGGAAACTTCTCACCACCCAAATGAATTAAATAGAAATAATTAGTATCTGCAACATATTCAATCATGTAAGGACCTAACCAAAGACTTTCAAACTTACCATGTTTACATGATTTTTCATTTCATTTGTTCCATAGGAAGATAGGGTTTCCCTTCTAAAAGAAACTAGTGGGTGAATTCCATGGAGGGTTTTATGGTGGACATTTTGCTGCTAAAACTACTACCCACGGGATCCTTAGAGCGGGATATTATTGGCCCACTATGTTCTCAGATGTACATCAGTTTTTTTGGAAATGTGAGCCATGCCATCTTTTCATAGGAAAGCAAAAGTTAACAATACTCCCTTTGCAACCAGTTGTGGTTTAAGCATCTTTTCAGCAGTGGGGTTTGGACTTCATCGGGAAGTTTAATGATAATTAAAGTAATGGTTATTCATGGGTTATCACGGCAATAGATTAATTTACAAAGTGGGTTGAAGCCATTCCTACAAAGTCAGCAACTGAAAAGGTAGTGATGGATTTCTTAGAAGACAGAATCATAACCAGATTTGGGGTTCCATCAAAGATAATGACAGATAATGCCAAGGCCTTTTGTTCAGCAGAGATGTCATCTTTTTGTTTCAAGTATGGTATTATCTTATCACATTCATCATATTACTATCCCCAAGGAAATGGTCAAGCAGATTCAAGTAATAAAAACTTAATGACCATAGTTAAAAAGATAGTTGGTGAAAATAAAATATCTTGGGATAGTAAGATCAAACATGCATTATGGGCTGACAGAATAACAAAGAAAGCAAAAACTGGAAATAGTCCTTTTGAGTTAGTATATGGTTTGGAGGCTAGGTTTCCAGTGCACCTTATACTTCCTACTTATGGGTCAGTTGAGGATATTTCCATAGAGTAAGATGTAGTTCAGAATAGGGTCAATCAGGTCATCCAGTTGGATGAAATCAGACGAAAGGATTATGATCAGAATTGCAGGAATCATAGTAAGGTAAAGAAGGATTTTGATAGGTCATCTAGATAGAGGGACTTCATGGTTGGGGATAAAGTTTTGCTATGGGATAAAGGCAGAGAAAAACCTGGAAAACATGGCAAGTTTGACAGCTTGTGGTTGGGTCCATATTTGATCAGAGAGATAGCAGGGCCGATACATTTTCATCTCAGCCATTTGGATGGTGGGCCCATCAATATTCCATGGAATGGGCAACAACTCAATATTTTCTTCAAATGATGAGCAACTTGGTGTCCAAAGGGACACCCTTTGTAACGTATCTCTAACCTTTCTCCTTGTATTTCAATTTTGTATTATTTCATTCATTATGTCAATATGTATTTAGAATTTTTTTTGTACCATAGATTTCATTATGTAAAATTATTGATGTTGTACTTTAGTTATTTCATTATGTAGATGTTGTATATATCATTTGTTTATTTCATTATGTATATATATATTCTTATGTTGGTTATTGGTGAGCACTATGTTTTGTAGGTGTTGGATTCTCGTATGCTCTCTGTCTCATGTGAGAAGATCGAACACACGTCCCCAAGTGGAGCCAGATGTTGGCCACCTATCCAAATAGGGGGTAAAATCCATGTTCCATGAATATATGCATCATCAGATTCTCATTTGTCGAAGATTTTTGGTTCTACAGGGAATTTTTGGCCCCATCACTTCTTTTTGTAAATGGAATTTCCGCACCCCTGCGTGGGTGAATAATGTAATAGGTCTGCATGGGTCATATTTAGGTCATTTACCTTGGTATGGGTTCATTGGGAGATTTCCTTTCACTGAGGGTTTTTTATCCTCAGGTTATCAATTGGTCTTTTCATCCTTATTGATTTCCCTTGAGTTTTTCCCTCACACTTGCAATAATTCCTCCAAAGTGGTGAAGGGCGTTCTAATGGTCTTATCCTCTGGTAACTATTGTTTAGGGATGATTTAAATGACCATGAAAGACATTTTATAAAGTTTCACATAATTCCCTTGAGTCTAGATTAGTTTTTTTAATTAATTAATTTTTAATTAAATTTCCCTAAGTTTGGAGGTTTAATTATTTATTTAATTAATTATTTTTGAGCAAAAATTGTAAAAACTAGGTCCTTGGAGTTTTGATAGGGGTATTTGTGCTCAAAAGAAATGTAATGAGACCCCCTACACCCATGAAACAAGTTTCATCTCATTCGGACAACTTTTTCTATGGGTTTGTCCACCCGGAGTGTCAGTCAGTCAAAAACATCAATTTTAATTGCTAGGTCATGACATAGCAAAAATGTAATTTTTATAATAATGAGTTAAAAGGATGATGTAAAGGTTGAATCATATTGAGATAGGTTTCCTAGCCTAAACCTACCCAACCCAACTTGATTTAACCTTTTTCTACACCCTCACCCCCCTCACTCACTCAAACCCCCACGCCCCCTAGGGGAAATTATGCCCCCCTTGTTGGCACAACATTGTAACTTGAGTTTTCTTGAGTAGTGGACCTTTATAGCTTGTGGTTTGCCTTCCCTCACCCTCCACATCACCCTCTATCTCATTCCACTCACATATTTTCATTTATTCCCTTCCATTCCTCACTTAAACCCTAAGTGGTGTGCCCTCCTTGAGAAGTTATGCCCCCCTTGAAGTGGAAAATTATAGAAAAAATATTTTAATGAGTTGGGGCCCCTTCTCTCACTTGGAACACCTTTCCTAGCCCCCCACTTCCCTTTTTTCTTAATCCCAAAACACCCTCACTCATCCACCTCCTTGATCCATGCTTGAAACCCTAGATGGTGCGCCCCCCTCCTTCGGATCTCACCTTGTGCTTGGTGGTGGACACTTGGCATTGATCTAAGAGAGGTAGGTTTGCCTCTCCAAGTATAAATAGATCATTTTTCTCACTCCCTCCTCACCATATCTTGAGCTATTGTTATGCTACTTGATTTTCATCTCTCTCTCTCTCTTTCTTGTCCATCTTTCATCCATTCTTTGGCTCTTAGGGTTTTGGAGCAATTATTTCTCCAAACTCTGTTTTGAGTAATAAAAGAGAAACTTTGGAGGATCATTGGAAGAGTAACGAGTATTCTTGCTCTTGCTACATATGAGGTAATATTGTTAATTTTTGGCATGGTGATTGCATAGAGGAGATTCTTAGGTAAAGTGTTTTACTTGGGTAGATCTCACAACGAGTATTCTTGTTAGTCTATATATGTGGGATTGCCTCAAGGAAGAGTCCTCCCTTAAAGCACATATAAACTCCTTCTTTCTCATTCTTTACTCATTCTATAATTGGTCTTCATTCCATATTATATTTCAGCTAGCCTAACATACTAGATTGGTCATTTTAATCATCTTTTATCATAAAAATTTTAGGAGAAAAATTTAAGCCCTTAAAAACATAAATTTTTCTTCACATTGTTGGTTGTGTGTAGCTTTTCCAGCAAGCATAGCTTGCTGGTTTTTGCAGGTTTTCAATAGGTTGAGGGGGTTAGGTTTCCCTAAATCATCCACACAACACTCCAAGACCATTCTCTTCAAGTGGGTAACAAATCTCAACCTCTCTTTTCCATTTTCTAGCTCATTTTCCATTATTTCTTCACTTTTTAGTAGGATTTTACTTGCTCATAGCTTGGGAGGAGAATTGGTACGGCCTACCTCCCACATGTGAGCTTAGGGTAGCTTAGGGTTAGTTCAAATTTCATTTTTTTTTCATTTCTAAAGCATCTCCTTAAGCTAGGACGTGGGGTTAGTGAGACTTTTCTTAATAGTTTGTTTGGCTTGCTTACTTTTCTCACAACCTCATTGGCACAATAAAGGTAGGCTTGCCTCCACCTTGTTCCATTGAGTTGTTTGTCTTGATTTCCCTCTTATTTTTCAAGTTTTTGCAAGTTGAATAATTTCCTACACCTTGGGAGAGAAACCCCCAAAATCGTAAGGCTAGGATAAGTAATGTGTTATTGATTTCTAATGCTTTGATGGTTAAAATATTCTAGATCTAGATCTCTACACACATTAATCCTTTAATTAAGCCCTTGGGGCATAATCAAATTGCTTAAATCTACTTGCATGTTATAAGCTCTCTTAATATCTATCTTGTTTACATGCTCTAATCCAACACACTAAATGTATAATGCTTCAATGATTTAGTAAGTGGTTTTCTTTTCATGTTATAACATCTTTAAGGCCATTTGCCATCACACTCAAGTTAATGGTTGTTGTATAAGTTGATAGTGTAGGCACACATCCAATTTTTCAAGCTTCTCTTTCACACTTAATGCTTTTCCCTTTAATGCTATAAACATAAAATAAGTGGTATAAGCTTGAAGTCTTCTTTCCTTTTTATTTGGCAAGTTGTTCTTGCCCTTGTGCATTAGTATTCTTTCATAACAAGCTTCTTCATGTTAATGGTTTAATCATGGTGAACTAGATCGTTATTTCAGCTTGCTTTTACTTGCTATACATGTGTTAAGTGCTTCATTTTTATGCTTAAATAACACACTTAATAAGATGCAATAAGTTTCGGTTTTGGCATAAAATCACCACTTTAAGGCATCATAAAGTCATTAAAACACCTTATACTACACCTAAAAGTCTAACCAATTGATATACCAACTTAATAGACTTAATAGGGTACCTTGAACCACCATCTTCACCATCTAAAATGGGGATTGAGGAGGGAAACGGAAGGTTTTAGGCCGGGGACGGTCTCACTGCGTGTGACGTCCTTTCCGTAAAAACTCAATTCTTAGGGTTGACCTGTGAAGCTAGGGTAGGCCTCGTTGCCTCACTTCTTGAGCATCCAGCAACCATTTGGCAATCAGGGGAGGAGGTTTTTGGTGAAACATCTAATAAGGGTAACTAAAATCTTTTCAAATCTTAAAAACCCTTAACTCACTAAGTAAATAAACCTTGGTTTAATTTAAGGCTTAATACTTGTAACTCAATCGTTCATCTCATAATACAAGTAATACTTTATGGGTTAAATAACTAAAGGTGTTGAGTATTACAATCAATGTGGAACACGTGTGCTTCAACTTCTAAATCTTCTAAGTATCCTTGTGAATGTTGATGATAAACTTCATGTATTGATGATGCTTATGCCTTGATCTTCTTTAATATCTTGCACATCCAAACAAAACATGGTTAGCTTGTTGTATTGTGTCATTGTATCTTTAGCATTCTTTATTGTAAGTACTTGTATCTAATAATTTTGAAGAGTAAATATTATTTTGTAATATTTGTAATCATATTGTAATGAAACACCCTTACCTCTAGTTGACCCCTTTCCCAACCTTAGGCACTAGTCTTAGTTGACCTAGGGAAAAGGCTTGCTTGACATAACAAAATCTTGCATCTTGCATTGCTTCCTTATTATCATAGGTTAGACTCCCCCCAAACTTAAAAAATTAAAATCAACTCCTATAACTTAAACTCTAAATCTTATCTAGAAACTAGGGACTACCCCCCTTGGTTTCCCTAGGAGTGAGCCTAGACGGAAGAGGTTCAAGCCAAAGTGACAGTGTGTGATTTGAACCTAGGCATTGTGCCTCCAAGGAAACACTAAGTGAGCAGGACTTGGATTATGTTTGCAAGTGTGTATAAGGAAGAAAACATCTTTGGCGCCGTTGTCGGGGACAAGTCATTTGTCCTTGGTCAAAATGACTTTAACTTGATTTTTTAAGAACTAAACAATACAATTTTTAGGCCTTAAAATTATTTGAGCTTGTATTGGCTAGCTTTGTGTGATTCCTTTCCAAGTGGTGACTCCATTGAAAAAATCTAGCAAGTATACTACTAGGATCACTTCACAAGGAGTGATTTATTCTTTTCCCGAACCCGAAAAGGTTTATAGGAGGAGATTAAATTGCCTTGCTCCTAGAAGACTACTTGAAAGTATTGGGGAAGAAGCACTCACTGATATCCAATTCTTGTTCCAAACTAATAATCAACCAACTGTTAGTAATCCCACTAATACTCCTAATGTAATGATGAGTATCTTTTTGAGACCTTTGAACTTTGTAGCAATCCAAGGTGCCCCTCACACAGTTCCTGAAAAATCCATTGACAAGTTGCCTATCTTTCAGGGGAATAATTCCATAAGTGCCAAAAATCATATCCTGAATTTCCAGATGTGTGTGCAAAGATATTGTGGGGTTTATGATGAAGAAGATGTGAAAATGACTTTGTTTGTGTACTCTTTGGAAGGAGATGCTACCGAATGGTTTACAGATTTTGATGCACAAAAGTTTAGCACCCTTGATGAAATATTGAATGAATTTAGAACAAGGTGGGGTGATAAAAAAGAACATAGATTCCATCTTGTTTCTCTTACCACTGCCCATAAGAAAGAAAATGAAACAGTGGTTGAATTTAACACTAAGTTTAATAGCTTGGTGAAAAACCTTCATAATGGCATCAAGCCTTTAGACGCTGCAATTTTGATTTATTATATAGAATCATTTGAGGGTGAAATGAGGTATGCCCTAAGGGATAAGGATCCTCAAACTTTGGGAGCAACACAAGAAACAACTGTAAGAATTGAACAAAATATGCTTGAGACCAGGAAATCCAACATTCTTGGTTTCACAAGAAGTCCTTCTTCAAAGGTGAATGATGAAAAGAAGAAGAAGGATGAGGGTCAAGGATCATCAAGTGATGGAATTAAAGAATTGACTCAATTAATTAAGAAAATGTAAGTAAACCATACTAATCAGATCAATGCTTTGAAAAATAGGTTGATTACTATGGAGAGGTCCCAAAGTAATAGACAATAACATAAGAAAAATGATAAGTGGCCAAGAAGACCTCCCCAAAATGATCAAGGACCACCTAATACTTTTGAATCCACCAACTTGTTAGATCATCACTCCATAACTTAATGTAGACCTTGTGGTGAGTTTTCCTTGAATATTGTTATGGTGATTATGGAAATCAAAGAAATGAACAAATAAATATGTGTGGTGAAAGATACTATGGTGGCATGTATGATTGGATGGGTTTTGATGGAAGTAGTGGAAACTTCATGAACAATAATGTTGATAAGGCAACATAAAAGTATGGGCCTAAGCCCATGCCCCACCAGGTTATAGAAATGGCTAAGTATAGAGGCATTACATACCAAAGGAATGGAAATAAAGATCAAGATAAAGGTCAAACTAGTGTTCCCAAGGTATCTCCTCCTAAGTCTAATGTGCCTATTAATACAGATTTGAATATTGACTTGGGTGGATGGTTGAGTAATGAAAAAATGTTAATACCAGTATCAAAAATTATGAAGATCCCTTCACAAAGGGAAAATCTACTTAAATCCATAGAGGATCCTCCTAAGATTTCTATTGAGAAACAACCAGTCGTGGCTTACCAAGATGTACTAGTAATTCTACAGAATTGGGATAGGGGAAATGAAAAGAATTTGCCTTTCTACCTTTCTTTACTTGTGAATGACAAAGTTTTACATAATTGCATTGTATATTCAGGGGCAAGATCTAATGTTATGACTAATAAGGTAATGGAATAGTTGAAATTAAGGATATATAGAACTTTCCATAACATTTGTGCCATAGACATTAAAACGATTGAAGTGCATGGATTGATTAAAGGTTTGCAAGTACACTTAGCAGTATTTTCGGATATCATGTTTGAAATGGATATTGTAGTGATTGATGTTCTGAATGCTTGGGGAATGTTGTTGAATAGAAAGGAAGTCACAGATCTGGGTGGTAGTTTACAAATGGATTTATCTTTATTCTACTATCCCTACCCTAGATGGAAACACTTTCAAGTTAACTAGGGAAGTGTATAGAAGGTATCATGTTGAAGACCCAAAAAACCCCAAGAATGAGTTAAAGTTTACTTATGAGGTTCTTGGTGACTATGCCATTTTGTCTAACTCCATTGTGCCCTTAGAAGATAAAGTCCAAGATGATGAAGTAGACAAAGTGTGGTACATAAATTTTGATGGTGCTTTTTCTAGAACAGGAAAAGGTGTTGGGATTGTGCTTCAAGCTCCAAATGGTAAAGTGTTGAAGTTTGCTTATAGATTGGAGTTTGATGCAACTAATAATATGGTTGAGTATGAGGCTTTTCTCCTTAGTTTAGAACTTTGCAAAGATAGAGGTATAATATTTCTAAACATCAAAGGAGATTCAGACTTGGTTATACAATAGTTAAAAGGTAAATTTTCTTATAAGTCTGAAATATTGAAAGGATATAGGAATGCAATTTGGGATTTGATAAATGACCTAGATGCCATAGACATGATTACCATTCCTAGAGAACAAAATTCAAAGGCGGATGAACTTGTAGTTGCAGCCTCCACACTTTAGCTTCCAGACAGTTTGATTGATGAGAACATTTCGGTTGAAGTGATCTTTAGACCATCAGTTCCTAATAATGTAGATCATTGGAAGGTTTTTGATTATGACAACAAGTGATTAAGTTTTTAACCCACATTCATGAATTTTCAGACTTAGGTATCAGTATGAAAGAAGAGGGTTGTAACTACACAAAAATTGATGATGAGGTGAAATCACCTCCTAGGTGAGTTGTATCTTCAGAAAGGGATTTTGATAGACAGGATGGTCATAAGCAAAAGGAAGAATCAAAGAAAAAACTATGTGATTACCTTGAAGTCAACATTGGAACTAATGAAGAGCCTAGGATGATAAAAGTAGGCAAGACTACCCCTATAAAAGAAAGGAATGAAATTCTTAAGTTATTAAAAGAATATAGGGATGTCTTGGCCTTCAACTATGATGAACTCAAAGTCTATAGGGAGGATGTAATTCGGCATGTCATTCCTCTTAAAGAAGAAATGAAACCCTTTAGACAGAAGTTGAGACAGTTAAACCCCAAGGTATCTCCTTTGGTTCAACAGAAGTTACAGAGAATGTTAGAAGCCGACATCACTGCACAAGCCAGACATGCTTCATGGTGTTCAAATTTGGTTGTTGCTAGGAAGAATATTGGAAAAATTCGGCTATGCATTGACTTCAAGAATTTAAACATTGCTTGCACAAAAGATAACTACCCCCTTCCCAAGATGGAAACCTTACTTCAAAGGGTAACAGGATCAAGAATGATTTCCATGCTTGATGGTTTTTCAGGTTATAATCAGATCAGACTTAAAGCAGAAGATAGGCATAAGACAACTTTTACTACTCCATGGGGAATTTTTGAATATCTCAGAATGCCATTTGGTTTATCAAATGATGGAGCTACTTTTCAGAGAGCTATGGATTATGATTTTAGGGGGTTGATTGGCAAGTTGATTGAAATATATCAAGATGATTTGACAGTATTTTATAAGGATGGGAAAACTCACATTAACCACATTAGGCAAGTATTGGACAAATGTAGAGAATTTGGAATTTCTCTAAATCCTGCTAAGTCAGTCTTTGGGGTGACTGAAGGTAAATTATTGGTCCATATAATTACTAAAGAAGGGGTAAAGCTAGACCCAGAAAGAGTTGAAGCTATTGGTAAGGTGTCTTTACCTACATCAAAGAAATCTCTTCAATCCTTCTTAGGACAAACCAATTTTGTCCATAGGTTCATTCCTAACTATGCTGAAATCATGAAACCTATATATAAGCTACTTAAGAAGGATGTGAAATTTGAATGGAATGAAGAAAGTAGGCGAGAATTTGAAAGTATTAAGACTACCATATGTGAAGCTCTCATCCTTGTCAGCCCAGACTATAACAAGGATTTTCAGATTTTCTCTTTTGCTTCTGAAGACACTATTGTTGGTGTGTTGCTTCAGAAAAATGACCAAGGCCATGAACAACCCATTTCATATATGAGTAGGGCCTTGCAAAATTCAGAATTAAAGTATCCCATGTTTGAGAAACAAACTTATGCCTTAGTGAAATCACTCAAACACTTTAGAGTCTTCATCGGATGTTCCAAGGTGATTGGTTATGTTCCTAGTTTTACGGTTAAATTTGTTTTATCTCAAGTGGAAGGATTAGGCTCAAGGGGTAGATGGATTGCTAAAATCCAAGAGTATGATTTGGAAATCAAACCTACAAAATTGATTAAGGGTCAAGGCCTAGCTAAAATGTTGACTGAAAGTAATGAAAATGCCTTGGGTATGGTTTTCCAAATCAATAATCAATATTGGCATCCTAATTTGTTGAAACTTAAACAGGTTGAATGGTACAAAGGCATCATCTTTTATCTCAAATATCTAACTTGTCCAAGCCATCTAGTGGGACACAAGAAAAGGCCTTTAAGGTTAAAATCTTATAAGTATGTTCTTACTAGAGATGGGTTAGGATGGAAGAATCCTGATGGAATTATCCTTAGATGTGTGGATGACGTTGAGTCAAAGAAACTAGTGGATGGATTCCATGGAGGGTTTTGTGGTGGACATTTTGCTGCTAAAACTACTACCCACAAGATCCTTAGAGAAGGATATTATTATCCCGCTATGTTCTTAGATGTACATCAGTTTTTTTGGAAATGTGAGCCATGTCATCTTTTCATAGGAAAGAAAAAGTTAGCAGCACTCCCTGTGCAACCAGTTGTGGTTGAAGCACCTTTTCAGCAGTGGGGTTTGGACTTCATCAGGAAGTTTAATGATAATTAAAGTAATGGTTATTCATGGGTTATCACAACAACAGATTACTTTACAAAGTGGGTTGAAGCCATTACTACAAAGTCAACAACTAAAAAGGTAGTGATGGATTTCTTAAAAGACAGAATCATAACCACCTTTGGGGTTCCATCAAAGATAGTGATAGATAATGCCAAGGCCTTTTTTTCAGCAGAGATGCCATATTTTTGTTTCAAGTATGGTATTATCTTATCAAATTCATTAGATTACTATCCCCAAGGAAATGGTCAAGCATAGTCAAGTAATAAAAACTTAATGACCATAGTTAAAAAGATAGTCGGTGAAAATAAAAGATCTTGGGATAGTAAGATCAAACATGCATTATGGACTGACAGAATAACAAAGAAAGCAACAACTAGAAAGAGTCATTTTGAGTTAGTATATGGTTTGGAGGCTAGGTTGCCAATGCACCTTAGACTTTCTACTAATGGGTCAGTTGAGGATATTTCCACGAAGCATAATGTAGTTCAGAACACGGTCAATTAGGTCATCCAGTTGGATGAAATCAGACGAAACACTTATGATCAAAATTGTAGAAATCAGAGTAAGGTAAATAAGGATTTCGTCAGGTCATCTAGATAGAGGGACTTCATGGTTGGGGATACAATTTTGTTATGGCATAAAGGCAGAGAGAAACCTGGAAAACATGGCAAGTTTGATAGCTTGTGGTTGGGTCCATATTTGATTAGAGAGATAGTAGGGCCGAATTATTTTCATCTCAGCCATTTGGATGGTGAGACCATCAATATTCCATGGACTAAGAAGCAACTCAATCTTTTCTTCAGATGATGAGCAACTTGGTGTCCAAAGGGACACCCTTTGTAACGTATCTCTAACCCTTCTCCTTGTATTTCAATTTTGCATTATTTCATTCATTATGTCAATATGTACTTAGAAATTTTTTCTGTACCATAGATTTCATTCTATGAAATTATTGATGTTGTACTTTAGTTATTTCATTATGTATATATGTATTCTTATGTTGGTTATTGGTGAGCACTTTGTTTTGTAGGTGCTGGATTCTCGTATGCTCTTTGTCTCATGTGAGAAGATCAAACACATGTCCCCATGTGGAGCCAGATGTTGACCACCTATACAAATAGGGGGTAAAATCCATGTGCCATGAAGATATGCATCATCAGATGCTCATTTTTCGAAGATTTTTGGTTCTACAAGGAATTTTTGGCCCCAACACTTCTTTTTGTCACTGGAATTTACGCACCCCTACGTGGGTCAATAATGTAATAGGTCTACATGGGTCATATTTAGGTCAGTTACCTTGGTATGGGTTCATTGGGAGAGTTCCTTTCACCAAGGGTTTTTTATCCTCAGGTTATCAATTGGGCTTTTCATCCTTATTGATTTTTCCCTTGAGTGTTTCCCTCACACTTGCAATAATTCCTCCAAAGTGGTGAAGGGTGTTCTAATGGGCTTATCCTCTAGTAAATATTGTTTAGGGATGATGTAAATGACCATGTAAGACATCTTAGAAAGTTTTATGGAATTCCCTTGAGTCTAGATTAGTTTTTTTTAAATAATTAATTTTTAATTAAATTTCTCGAAGTTTGGAGGTTTAATTATTTAATTATTTTTGAGCAAAAATTGTAAAAACTAGGTCCTTGTAATCTTGATAGGGGTATTTGTGCTCAAAATAAATGTAATGAGACCCCCTACACCCATGGACCATGTTTGATCTTAGTCGGACAACTTCTGCTATGGGTTTGTCCACCTGGAGTGTCAGTCAGTCAAAAACATCAATTTTAATTGCTAGGTCATGACATAGAAAAAATGTATTTTTTGTAATAATGAGTTAAAAGGATGATGTAAAGGTGGAATAAGATTGAGAGAGGTTTCCTAGACTAAACCTACCCAACCCAACTTTATTTAACCTTTTTTTACACCCTCACCCCCCTCACTCACTCAAACCCTCATGCCCCCTAGGGGAAATTACGCCCCCCCTTGTTGGCACAACTTTGTAACTTGAGTTTTATTGGGTAGTGAACCCCTCTCCCTTGTGGTTTTCCTTCCCTCACCCTCCACGTCACCCTCTATCTCATTCCACTCCCCTCCTTGCATTTATTCCCTTCCATTCCTCACTTAAACCCTAAGTGGTGCGCCCTCCTTGAGAAGTTACGCCCCCCTTCAAGTGGAAAATTATAGAAAAAATATTTTAATGAGTTGGGGCCCCATATCTCACTTGGCACACCTTTCCTAGATGCCCACTTCCATTTTTTGTTGATCCAAACACTCCCTCACTCATACACCTCCTTGATCCATGTTTGAAACCCTAAATGGTGTGCCCCCCTCCTTGGGATCTCACCTTGTGATTGGTGGTGGACACTTGGAATTGATCCAAGAGAGGTAGGTTTGCCTCTCCAAGTATAAATAGATCCCTTTTATCACTCCCTCCACACCATATCTTGAGTTATTTTTATGCTACTTGATTTTCATCTCTCTCTCTCTCTTTCATGTCTATCTTTCATCCATTCTTTGGCTCTTAGGGTTTTGGATCAAGTATTTCTCCAAGATCCATTTTGAGTAATAAAAGAAAAACTTTGGAGGATCATTGGAAGAGCAACGAGTATTCTTTTTCTTGCTACATATGAGGTAATATTGTTAATTTTTGGCATGGTGATTGCATAGAGGAGATTCTTAGGTAAAGTGTTTTATTTGGGTAGATCTAGCAACGAGTATTCTTGTTAGTCTATATATGTTGGTTTGTTAATGGGTGCAAGTATTTCATTTCATTAGCATATTCAACCATATTATCTTCTTGTATGCATATTATCTTGTCAAGTTTTGCAGGTTTGGCTTCAAGGTTTTTATTGGGATTGCCTCAAGGAAGAGTCCTCCCTTAAAGCACATATAAACTCCTTCTTTCTCATTCTTTACTCATTATTTCATTGTTGTTAATTCCATATTATATTTCATCTAGCCTAACACACTATATTGGTCACTTTAATCATCTTTTATCATAATTTTTTTAGGAGAAAAATTTATACCCTTAAAAACATAAATTTTTCTTCACATTGTTGGTTGTGTGTAGCTTTTCCAGCAAGCGTAGCTTGCTTGTTTTTGTAGGTTTTCAATAGGTTGAGGGAATTAGTTTGCCCTAAATCATCCACACAACACTCCAAGACCCTTCTCTTCAAGTGGGTAACAAATCTCAACCTCTCTTTTCCATTTTCTAGTTCATTTTCCATTATTTCTTCACTTTTTAGTAGGCTTTTACTTGCTCATAGCTTGTGAGGAGAATTGGTACGACCTACCTCCCACGTGTGAGTTTAGGGTAGCTTAGGGTTAGTTCAAATTTCATTTTTTTTTCATTTCTAAAGCATCTCCTTAAGCTAGGACGTGGGGTTAGTGAGCCTTTTCTTAATAGTTTGTTTGGCTTGCTTACTTTCCTCACAACCTCATTGGCACAATAAAGGTAGGCTTGCCTCCACATTGTGCATTGATTCGTTTCTCTTGATTTCCCTCTTATTTTTCAAGTTTTTCCAAGTTTAATAATTTCCTACACCTTGAGAGAGAAACCCCCAAAATCGTAAGGCTATGATAAGTAATGTGTTATTGATTTCTAATGCTTTGATGGTTAAAATATTCTAGATCTAGATCTCTACACACATTAATCCTTAGCTTAATCCCTTGGGGCATAATCAACTTGCTTAAATATACTTGCATGTTATAAGCTCCTTAAGATCTATCTTGTTTACATGCTCTAATCCAACACACTAAATGTATAATGCTTCAATGATTTAGTAAGTGGTTTTATTTTCATGTTATAACATATTTAAGGCCATTTTTCATCACACTCAAGTTAATGGTTGTTGGATAAGTTGATAGTGTAGGCACACATCTAATTTTTCAAGCTTCTCTTTCACACTTAATTCTTTTCCCTTTAATGCTATAAACATAAAATAAGTGGTATAAGCTTGAAGTCTTCTTTCCTTTTTCTTTGGCAAGTTGTTCTTGCCCTTGTGCATTAGTATTCTTTCATAACAAGCTTATTCATGTTAATGGTTTAATCATGGTGAACTAAATCATTATTTCAGCTTGATTTTACTTGCTATACATGTATTAAGTGCTTCATTTTTATGCTTAAATAACACACTTAATAAGCTACAATAAGTTTCATTTTTGGCATAAAATCACCACTTTAAGGCATCATAAAGTCATTAAAACACCTTATAATACACCTAAAAGTCGAACCAATTGATATACCAACTTAATAGACTTAATAGGGTACCTTGAAACACCATCTTCACCATCTAAAACGGGTATTGAGGAAGGCAACGAAAGGTGCTAGGCCAGGGATGGTCTCACTGTGCGCGATGTCCTTTCCGTAAAAACTCAATTCTTAGGGTTGACCTGTGAAGCTAGGGTAGACCTGGTTGCCTCACTTCTTGAGAATCCAACAACCATTTGGCAATCCGGGGAGGAGATTTTTGGTGAAACATCTAACAAGGCTAACTAAAATATTTTCAAATCTTAAAAAACCCTTAACTCACTAAGTAAATAAACCTTGGTTTAATTTAAGGCTTAATACTTGTAACTCAATCATTCATCTCATAATACAAGTAATACTTTGTGGGTTAAATAACTAAAGGTGTTGAGTATTATAATCATTGTGGAACAATTTTTCTTCAACTTCTAAATCTTTTAAGTATCCTTGTGAATGTTGATGATAAACTTCATGTATTGATGATGCTTATGCCTTGATCTTCTTTAATATCTTGCACATCCAAACAAAACGTGGTTAGCTTGTTTTATTGTATCATTGTATATTTAGCATTATTTATTGTAGGTACTTGTATCTAACAATTTTGAAGAGTAAATATTGTTTTGTAATCGTTGTAATCATATTGTAACGAACCACCCTTACATCTAGTTGACCCCTTGCCTAACCTTAGGCACTAGTCTTAGTTGACCTAGGGAAAAGGATTTGTTGACATAAAAAAATATTACATATTGCATTGTTTCCTTAGCATCATAGGTTAGACTCCCCCCAAAATTAACAAATTAAAATCAACTCCTAGAAATTAAACTCTAAATCTTATCTAGAAACTAGGGACTACCCCCCTTGGCTTCCCTAGGAGTGAGCCTAGACGGAAGAGGTTCAAGCCAAAGTGACAGCGTGGGATTTGAACCTAGGCATTGTGCCTCTAAGGACACACTAAGTGAGCATGAATTGGCTCACATTTTCAAGTGTGTATAAGGACAACAACAACTTCATCAGGGAGCCTTCTTATCGAATTACTTTTCGTCTTTTCTTGAATATGTATCAGGTGATCAAAGGCTCATCTTTGGTTCTCATCACGCTCGATTAATTCTTGGATTTTTCCTTGCATTGCATCTAGATTAGAGGAGTGATGTTGCATACATTTGTAAACTCAGATATTCAAATGAATTGGCAAGGTTACTTCCATCCCATAGACTAGATGAAATGGGATATTTCCAATGGAGTCTTTATTAGTTATTCTACCTTCCCATAGAACATACTTTATCTTGCTATCCTAGTTTCCCCCCCTCCACTCTCTTCTTGATAATGGTCATCAAATTATTGTTTCTTGACTTAACAAAACCATTTCCTTGGGGATAATAATTTGATGAGTGGAATAGAACAATGTCATAATAAAAACAAAATGTAGACAACTATGTAGAACTACATGCTTTGGCATTGTTTGTAGTGATATTTGATGGCACCTCGAAACATGCAATGATTCTTTCTTCCAAGAAATCCATGAAAAATTTATCTGTGGCCCTCTTTGTTTGTATTTCTTCAACTCATCCAGTGAAATGATATGTATTTGTAAGAATACATCCATAACCATTGCTTAAATTATCCTTGAATTCATCAATAAAGTCAAGGCCCCATTGTTGGAAGATCAATTCCACTACAATTGGGAAAAGAGGGAGGGTTGATAACTTTTGCTTCCCTGTGAAGAACTAACATAGATAGCAACCTCTTATGAACTTATGAACATCTGAAAAGATACTAAGCCAATAGTAACCACCTCTTAGAATATTGTGGGAAGTGGTCTTCGTTGGATGATGTTCTCCACATAATCCTTTATGAAATTCATCCATTAACTTGTTTTCTTCCTCTGAGTCCACACACATGAGAACCTAAACATATGGATTTCTCCATCCAAGGATTTTTTCAATGAAGCAATAATTAGAGGCCTTTAATATTAAGCTCTCTTCTTGTGATACAAAAGGTGCCTTGGAGTTGTAATTTTATCAAGATAGAAAATGATATATGTGTACCAATCATGATGTTTCAATTATTCAATAATTGTTGAAATCATAGGGGGAACATCATTTTGCAATCTAAGATCAACTTCATTTCCTTCAGCTAACATCTACACCTAACCTCTTCCTTTGACCAATTTTGTGGTTACAACTTCCAAATCATATTCTTGAATCGTAGTCACCCACTTGCCTCTAGTTCCCAAAAAATCTTGTTGTTCCAAGATATCCTTTACAACTGAATGGGGAACATAGACAATCACCTTGGAATATCCAACATATGTTCTTGAATAATTCAAGTATTTGACCAAAGTGTAAGCTTTCTTCTCCATAATGGGATATTTTAATTCATCATTTGTAAATAATTTTCTCATTAAGGCTATGGGTTGTGCTTCATTTTGATTATTCTTTTGAAGTAACACACATGCAATTGTATTTTTAGAAGAAGAAAAAAAAATTGAAAATTCTTGGAATAATTTGGACTTACCAACAACAGATATTTTACAATAGCTTCCTTGATAAGTTCATAGGATCTCTTATTTTCCTCATTCCACTTGAAAAATACATCGTTTTTTAACAAATTTTCTATAGGCTTGGTGATCTCCACAAAATTTGGGATGAATCTTCAAATGAAATTGATCTTTCCAAAAAATGATTGCAAAGCCTTCAGAGTTCGGGGTAGGGAAATCTCCTTAATTACTTTTATTCTCTTGGGATAAAATTTTACCCCATCTTTTGTAGCAATATGCCTAAGAATATTTCCTTCAATAACCCCAAATACTGACTTCTTTGGGTTCAAAAATATCTCGTATTTTCAAGACCTTTCAAATACTTGTATAGATGCTAAACATGGGATTTCTTGTATTTTGAAAACACTGTGAGTTCATATTGATAAATCTCATTTATTTTTCCTATGAGATATCTAAATACATAATCCATGGCTCTATAATGTAGCACCTTCCTTCATCAGAACAAAGGGCATCCTCAAATATTCATAATTTCCCCAAGGTGTGGTAAATGATTTCTTATGCCTATCATATTTTCTTACCAAAACCTAATTGTAATATGAAAATGCATCTAAAAATGACAACATATTTGATCCCATGATTCTTTGCAACAAAGTTTCCATGTTCGACAATGGATAATTATCTTTATTGAATTCTACGTTGAGATTTATGAAGTCCACATAAATCCTTTTTCTCGCTGATATTCTTTCACACTATCTACTAGATTGGAGAGCCAAGTATAATGTCTTGCGGGAGTGATGATTCTTGCTTTGTACAATTTCTGCAATTATTTTTGGACAAGAGGGGCCAAATTCAGATTATTTTGTCTTATATTATGTCAAAATGGGTTGGTACCTTCCTTCAAGGGTATGGTGTGTTGAATTATATTCCCCTTGGAGGCCTTCAAATCATCATAGGAGAATAAAAATACGTCTTTTATTTCTCTGATAAGATCTTCAATTGCATTTCTTTCATTTCATGATATTCCTTTGCCAATCTTTATCATTTTCATATTCTCTGTGGATCCGATGTTGACTTCCTCATATTCATTGGGCTTAGTCATTTATTTCTTCTCTTTGTATTTGTCATGTCTGTCAAACAAACATTCAATAGGTAGAAGACTTGCTGGAATCCGATTTTCCTTTATTTATTCTTCTGAACCTTGTTCTCTCCAATCGATCTTGTTCTCGATAAATTCCAAGAAGTTTCTCATGAATATTAAAATCCATGCATCATCAACCAAAAATTTCCATTTGATAAAATTATCTGAGATTATTGTTCTCAAAATAAATTCCAATTTCCATTCCTCATCAAATATTCACAAATCGGTAGTGTCAAAATGGAGATGGCTACCACATTGGTTATTTCATTCAAATCCATTGGTTCAAATGTCAAAGATAAAGCATCAAAATATTCCATGGTGTTCCATACTACATTCCTGTATCTTTTCAATATTTCATTTTTAGAAGCAAAAATACCTTTCACTTGTTAAAAAACTAGGTCGAAATCACCAAAAAGTTTCAAAATATTAATTCCAAGATCTTTATTTAAATTAAAACCAAGAAAATTTCTTCATATTTAGCTGCATTGTTATATCCTTCAAATTCCAAGAGGAAATAATAACATGAAACATTACCTTCACGGGAAGTGAAAACAATACCTACACCCATACCTACTTGGGACTTTTCCTTGTCGAAGTTCATCTTCCACATATTGACTTCTCTCTATGAGATAATTCTATTGTGATAATGGTGTAGGATCCAATATGTTCTTAAAAGAAAAGCAATTTTTTATTGCATACTCGAAGATTCTCCACAAGATATTTCCTCATCGGATCTATAATGGCAGGATTTGCAGTTGTGCAAATCCCAACACAAGATCACCAAATATTGCATAACTTCAAGATATCCTACCACTGTCACCTTAGTAAAAAATCCCCTTGTTTTAGTGATGGAGGAGGTTCACCATAGGGAAGGCTTCCTTGGTGACCTCAAGGGATCAAAGTAGCAAGTTTTCTAGACAATCCTACCACCCCCTCTCTTGATTACCTTAGTCATTGTCTAGGTCAAGGATAAATAAGAGGTAGAAGATGTTTTGAGTACCTTCCTAGAACAAGAACACTTAAAACATATAAATGATGATTTCCAAGTACAAGTATGCAAATTCTACCTCTTAAATACAATAGACAATGAAGGATGCTATGGATATTATAAAATTGCAATAGTTAACAATAGTATGACATAAATAGATAAATTGTAACAAAATCCATAAATATACTTCAAAATTGTAACAATTCATCATGAAAACATAGCATTAACTCAATAGAACATTATCCAATGATTAGATGCAATTTTTGGGTATGTTTGACCACTATTACATCAATGTATGCATAAAATTAGTTTATGTTAGGATGGTTGTAGAAAACTTTTGCAACAATAGAAAGTATATTAGTGAATTAGATTAAGTTAGATTTAGTGAAGTTATTAAAAATCTTGAGAGAATAAAAATTGAGAGTTTGTTGATCACTTTCACCACAAGAGAGTTTAAATGATTAGTGCCTTAGGGCTATGTAGTCTTGATAACAACAATGCAATATACATTAGAGATGAAGCTAGCCAAGGCTAAGAGGTAGGGTTTGAGCTCTAAGGTGCTATCACATTAGGGACTTAGGTTTTAAACCTTTAGGAGAAGGATTTTTCTAGAGTGCAGGCACTTTTGGGCTCCGACAACCTTTTCTCCCTTCTTAGATACTTCAATTAGGTATCAATCAAGAGTCTAGAATCAAACTCCTAAAGTGTTAGCACTTTATGGATTTAGGATTCTAACTAGGTAGGATTTACTTCACAAGTTTATGGATGAAATTATCCTTATGAGAGGAGGAAGCACTTATGCTCCTCTCTTAGGGTTTTATCAAGCAATATATTCAATGTGAACAAGTAAAATTTACCATAAAACATTCAATAAAATGAAATGAAATTTAAAAAATTTACTTACTTCACCAAGATATGACAAGAATAAACTATAATTTTAGAAATTCCATCCAAAAATGAGAAAATAATAATTCACACTTATCCTCCAAGAGATAACACATGAGTAAAAAGAGCCAATAACCCCAATATAGCCAAAATTTCAGACATGTCTCTCCCAAAGGTGAGAAAGTTGTGATGATAAAATGAAATGGAAATTTCCTATATCTATACGAGGCCTTGAAAATCAATTTTTCCACTTTATAATGTCAACAAAAAAACACAGGAGGGTTGACCCCCTTTAATTGTCTTTTCAATTTACAAAAAATAAATTTACATTAAATAAAACCCTAAAGAGGGTGATGCTAGGCTCATAAGAGAGATGTCAAGGCTGAATAGGTGGATCTTTGGGCCACCAAAATACATGTTTCCCTCTCTCATGTGCCAAGGTCCAAGATATATGCCTCCTCCATCAATCCATCAAGTGATCCATCAAACCCTAGCCCCTAGGTGATGTTGTGGGCTAGGAGAGTTGTTAAGCCCTAAATAGTGGATCATTACCCCTTAATTGGGGCATATTACATTAGTAATGTTATTTTATTTATGTTGGATTTATTCCATTAGTTGTAATTATACCTCCTCGTCTCCTATATATACCAGGGAGACATTTTCATTTGGAATCATCTTGTAATTGGACATTTATGTGGGCATGAGGTTTCCCCCTCAAAGAGGCTTATTGTCTGAACTTCTCTCTTTTTCAAGGCGTTGAGTACCTATTTTGAGGTTTTTCTATGCTATATTGATATTTGGTTCTTAACATATGGTATCAAAGCTCAAGTTCTTGGGGTTTCACTGCTACATCTGAGACACCTTAGAATTTTCGTTATAAATTTGTTTATACAACGTTTTAGATGGAACAGATTGGAGGATATTTAGTAGATGGGTCAAGGTACGTTGGGTTAAAATTTATTCTCATGAGGCCTTATACTTTCAGAGATACAACCTGTGTAAGATAGGGTTTTGGAATCATCCTAAACTGAGTCATTGCAGAATTTTCTCTATAACAATTTTTCTGTAAAGTTTCAAACCCTGAAATCCGG
Source organism: Picea engelmannii (assembly GCA_009831015.1). Lineage (NCBI taxonomy): Eukaryota > Viridiplantae > Streptophyta > Pinopsida > Pinales > Pinaceae > Picea > Picea engelmannii. Next base: position 21,247 of record ML832059.1, on the reverse strand, counting down.
AGGCCATTCACATAAATTAGTAAGGTAGTTGTGGTAAAAAATTTCTCTTATGGGCCATCTTACATTTGTAGATACACCCTGTGGAAGATAGGGTATCTGACTAGTCCTATTGACTAGTCTCAAGAAGGTGTTCCGGGTAAAACAATAATAGAGTCTTCCTAGAGTATCCAAATTGAGTGAGACTAGTTGCATTGGATAGTGGACAGTCTGTAGTATTTTGGGTATGATTTTCAGAATTTTATATCAATTATTTTGTGTGGGGCACGCTATACAAGTGAGATCTCCTGGAAAGGACAAAAATCAGCAAGTTGTGGGGAAGTTACCGTAAATTCCACTTGGCACATCCAATTTTGATAAGACCTGTGGCATTGTAGAGAAGAAATATCAGAGAACTAAAAAAAATAAAGTTTCATACCCATAAGGGTCGAAAATGTTGGAGATACAGTAGAAGAAAGATTGTCTAGCAGAACCACCTCAAAATCAAGGCTAAAAAGTGATACTTGGCCAACATGCCACCCAAAAAGTGAACTTCTACACCAAATAAGCCTCCAGATAGTCCTACTTGGAATCTTGATGAAGGTGAAGAAATGTGTAGAGACATAAATGAATTA
>ML832058.1:146882-157044 GCA_009831015.1 Picea engelmannii | reverse complement strand
AAAAATTGATGAAATAGGCAGACCAGAATCAAAGGAAGAAGAAAACAAATCAATGGAACAACTTTTCGAAGAAGAAGATGAAAAAGAAGTAGAAGAGGAAGATGAAGATGAAGAGAATCCGACAGAAGCAGAAGAGAAAGTTCAACAAGTATCTCCAATCACACCTAGAAAATGAGTATAGAAGAATCATCCTTCAGATCAGATTATTGGAAACAAAGATGCAGAAGTTGAGACTAGAATAAAAATCCATTTACCAGAACAAACACACCTAACACTCTTCTCTACAATTGAACCAAACTGTTTTGAAGAAGCCAACAAGGATGAATTTTTAAATAAGGCCATGGTTGAAGAATTGGATCAAATAGAGAAAAATGACACTTGGGAATTGGTTCCAAGACCAAAGAATAAGAATGTGATCGACACAAAATGGGTTTTCAGGAATAAATTGAATAAAGATGGACATGTTACAAGGAACAAAGATAGATTGGTATGTAAAGGATATGCACATATTGAAGGAATCGACTTTGAAGAGACATTTTTCCCAATTGCCAGAATGGAAGAAATCCATTTGCTTTTAGCTTATTCATGCTCCAAAAATGTTAAAGTATATCAGATGGACGTAAAATCAACTTTTCTGAATGGAGAACTTGAAGAAGAAGTCTACATTGAACAACCAAAAGGATTTCAACTGTCAGAGAACACAGACTATGTCTGTAAATTAAAGAAGGCCATATATGGTCTAAAATAGGCTCCTAGATAATGGTACTCCAGACTGAATAAGTATCTGCAGTAGGCAGGGTTCAGAAAATGAAGTGCAGACAACAACCTCTACATCAAGGTAAGTCAAGGTAATATTTTATTAATTGAAGTTTATGTTGATGATATTATTTTTGGTAGTGATGATGACAGGTTAAGCCATAAATTTGCTGACAAGTTAAGCCATACTTGGAGAACTATCCTTCTTTCTGGGACTTCAAATACGTCAAAGAAACCGAGGAATTTTTTTTTCTCAAACCAAGTATATCAGAGAAATGCTAAAGAGGTTCAGAATAGAATATTGCAAACCAGTTATCACTCCCATGCAAACCAGTTGTAAGTTGAGAAAAGATGATGATTCGAAGTCTACATATCAGAGGCAATACATGTCAATGATTGGAAACCTACTATATGTGAGAACATCCAGACCAGATGTAATGTAGGCAGTTGGAAAGGTGGCATGATTTCAAGAAGCACCAAAGGAATCACATGTATTAGCAATAAAGAGGATATTTAGATATCTCAAAGGAACATAAGAGTTTGGATTATGGTATCCAAAAGGAAAAGATCTATCACTTATTGCCTACACAGATGCAGATTGGGTAGGTTGTATTAATGACCGACAAAGCACCAGTGGAGCAGCGTTATACTTAGGTGAGTGTTTGGTATCATGGCTAAGCAAGAAACAATAATCAATATCTCTATCTACAACCGAGGAAGAGTATATTGCAACAACAGCATGTTGTACACAGGTTCTTTGGATGAAACAAACTTTAACAGATATACAAGTTGAGTATGATAAGCCCATTCCAATATATTGTGATAATACAATTGCCATCAGTATCTCAAAAAACCAAGTGATGCACTCCAAGACAAAGAACATTCCAATCAAGTATCACTTTCTACGGGAATAGGTTGCAGAAAATAACATCAGAGTTGAATATGTGGGAACAAAAGAACAAGTGGTAGACATCTTTACAAAACCACTTCCACAGGAAGCCTTTGAATATCTTCGCTAAAGACGTGGATTTATTTCTACTCCAAAATGAATGTTTTTTTAATGCTTTTTGAATTCTTATCTTATATGTATTATATGTACATGAGGAAGCACCATAAGAGGACAATTCAGTTAGGGGGAGCAGCCCCAGATGGAAATATACCTTTGCCATTGATGACAAAGGAGGAGAGATTTATCAGATGCAGAGGACAGAGGCATGGTTCCAGGGGGAGCATATTTATCATATGTAGAGGACAGAGGCATGGTTCCAGGGGGAGCATGAGTGATATGATTTCAGTATTACATCAGAGTGTTTCCATCAATGCCAAAGGGGAAGATTGTTGATTAAGGTTGGTTGTCATTGATGTTAACCCTTGAAGAAAGCCCCGTAGCACAAAGGTTTGGGTAATTGACCCAAGATTGTTTGATGTAAATATGACTCATTATTTTTTTTTCATGGTTTATAAGAAGTAAATATGGATGAACTCCAAATTGGTCCCCTTATGGTGAAAGCCCTCGCGGGAAGACGCTTTGCGGAGTAAGAGAACCCGTGCTTAATTATGGAATAATGAGATGAAGGATAGTGAATTTGTCAGGGAAACTATCATATATGGATAGTTCTTGTCATGCCATTTCCGGTGGTATGTAGAACGTCACATAACTCCTCATGGTTAGAGAGTTATGACCATGTGAAGTTGGAGAACCTAGGTTCGGGTAATGGACCCAAGTTTTTTTGATGTATAATGGTATGATTTTTTATATATTAGAAGGTAATACTATTCTATATGGATATTACATGTCATTCCATTTTTGGTGGTATGTGGAATGTCACATAACTCCTCACAGTTTGAGAGTTATGGCCTTACGAAGTTGGAGGACCCTCATATGTCATCTAGAAGCCCCAAAGGTCAAAGTAGTCAAAGTGGTTTAAGAGATTTTAAAAGGTAAATGATAAAGTGAAGCGATGAGTGTATTATACTTCAAAGTGAATACAAAATAAATTATTTCAATAATAAATTTAATGGAGAAATTAGAAGTGGGTTAACCCTAAAATAAGGAAAGTGGGCCAAGTGACCTAGAAGATGTTTCTAAGGAAGCTTCTTGGAGAGTATAAATAATAGGCAAGGCTCTCTCATTATATATATAGGGGTCTAAGGTAACCAAGGATATCTAAGCCAAATTTCTGAGGGAAGGTGAAGAAAAGAAGGTCGAAATGCAAAGAAGGATACATTCTTTTGATGGTACTTTCTAAGGTATGTTATTTACAGGTCATATGACCATTTTCGCTATAACGTTTTTTTAAATAATGATTAAGACTGTGAAATTTATATTCCATTATGAAAACATACCCAGGTATATGTGGTAAAACATTCATCTTGTGGGTCGTTGTATTTTGGGAGTTACCCTCCATGGAAAATAAGGTTTGTGGCCAGTCTCGAAACTAGTCAAAAACAAGTGTTTCGGGTAAAAACATCATAACTTATTCATAACAGAGCCAAATTCAGTGAGAGAAAATGTTTTCATTAGTTTACAGTCTATAGTATTCTTTTTTACATTTTCAGATCAATTCAACAAATATTTCATGCGGGGCACGCTCTACAAGGTCGCTCTCTAGAATAAGACACAATTCAACAAGGTATGCCATTTTTGCGATAACTCCTTTTATGAGAGGTTAAAAGTAGTGACACCTAGAGGAATTGCATAAAAAACACTGAAGAACATTGTATATCAGTTTCAAATGTTTATACATTACAAGTTCAAATTTATGATTACTTCAAGTTAGGGTTGTTGACTAATCCAAAACTAGGCATGTAAGACTAAAGAAAAGTTTGATGAAAATGCTAGTCTCTTGTTGTTAAAATTAAGGAAGATTTGAAGGAATGTGATCATATACACCAGGTCTATTACAGAGCTACAAATCAGATTTGGATGATGAAATTGATGAGGGATTTTGGTCGAGGTACATGTTGAGTACATGGTTGAGACAAGTAATTGATGAGTTGGCACATACATGAGATGTATAGTTGATGATGTTGGTACATATTGATGAGTAGTTGACACATGATTGGTACATACTTGGTACATGGTTGGATGAACTTGTTTATGGTACAGGTTGATTACAAGTTGTTTGGTACAGGTTGGTGCATGGTTGATGCACTTGTTTATGGTACAGGTTGATTACAGGTTGAGGTACAGGTTGATGCATGGTTGATGAATGGTTAAGATTTATTGGTATAGGTTTACAATGGTATATCTCACAGTGATAGTGTGACAGTGGTTCCATCATTCTACTTCTACTTCAAGGTGGCAGTATGGGGTAAGGACAGGTGGTTATAGCCACCTTTCGGTTGTAGCCAGAGAACATAAGGGGTTGTAGCCTCTTTCTGGTTGTAGCCAGAAAATTGGAGAGTTGGAGCTTCCCTCAGGTTGTAGCCTAAGAAACTAGGGGGTTGGAGCCTCCTTCCAATTGCATCTGGAAAATAAAGGAAGTTGGTGCTTCCAATGAATGTAATTCTTCAAGACATATAAGAAAAAACATTCCATGGTTTTCTCCTGATTTGGGTTTCCACGTAAAACACCGGTGTATTGTGTATGTGTGTGATTGTTTATTTATTACTGCTCATTATTGGATAATAATTCTACATTGATATAACATTTCAAGAAAAAGGATAATAATTACACTATTATTGATCCTCCATTCGAGGTCTCTATCACATTCTGCTAGTCTAGAGCTTTCCAACCATGGTCTCGATGCTCAAAAATGAGCTCAGAACGGGTAGATATACCTCTCCCAAGTTCCTCGGGTGTTCATTGGTCAGGGCCACATGGCTTCCATGTGGATCTGACTCAATATGCTCCATCCCAAGTTCTTCAACATCTCGGAGCTTCTAGAGTTCCTAAATCTATGAAGGAGATCCATCCACCAACCAATCCAACGATTGGGCTTGGTTCATGGCTAACTCATAGGCTAACAGGGAATTCAGTGTTCAACCTTCAGATTTGAATTCCAGGCCTAGCCCCTTCCCTCCATCTACAATCGCATACGACCGTGGGCTATGACCAGACGCTAAGACAACAGGTGCCTGTTTCGGTGCTTCAGAGCTTCGGGCTCCAGACGTTTTCAACTTATGACAGCACAAATCTCCCAAAATGTCAATTCGACAAACTTCGGGTATGCTACAGAGATTGAAGCGGTCCTCATTCTCTTTTAACATCAATGACCCCCCATTACATCGTGCCTCTGGACTTCGTCAAATTCCAAAATACCTCCCCTTGAGTATTTTGGAGAGCTAAGTCTCTGGACTACGCGATCTTACACCACACATCCACATAACATCGATGGTTCTGATTTACTTTGGGACTCTATGCTTCGACGAATTCCAAAGTACTCACAACCACAAACCTACGAAGTGCAATCCTTCCAGAGTGTCAGATCTCCTGACATGCATCATCTACTATCAACGAGCACGATTGACTTCAATTCTTTGGCCTTCAGGATTTCTCCACCCACGTGACCCCACTTTCTTCGAAGTGGTTATCCTCCGAAATGAAGGATCTGCTGACACCTATCATCTACTAATGGACGAATTTAATCTGCTTTGGCTCCCGACTCTTCGGGAGTTTTGCGACGCAAAATTCTCTTTTCTCCCAGAGTTGGTCAGCATCAGATTGACTATAACCTAGATTTGATGGTTAGGATAAGCCTTGAACTTCCCTCGTATCAACGACTCTCATTACTTCAGGCTTCAGATATTATCGACACACCACACCTCAATTCCCCCAGAGTACCAGGTCTCTAGACTAAAGGATCTAGCACCACACGTCCCCCGTATATCGACAACTGAGAGGGATCTCGATGGATCGTTAGATCCACGGTCCACATTACTTCACAGCTCTCGCCTTTAGGGGTTTTGACATTACAACATCGTCGTTCTCCCAAAGTGATCAACACCGGGCTAACTTCATCATAAATCTGATGACTAGGAGAGAACACGAAGGATCCCCAAATCAATGGTCCTGGTCACTTCGCGGCTCCGACCTTCAGGGGTTTGGGCTTCACTGCCACTCCATTTTCCCAAAGTGGGACTTCGCCGAAGTACCATGTGCGGGTCCCTCCTCCTAAATGATCGAACGTTAGGCATGCTCCAAACAATCTCTCCAGATCTACAGATCTCCTTTACTTCGTAACTTCTGCGTTCAAGGAGTATGATGCTATAGCATCTCCATTCTCCCAAAGTAAAACTTTCCCGAAGTCATCTTGATGTAGATCCAATGGTTGGTCCCGTTTTTGTGCCATTCCTAGAGGGACATTTGTCATCCCAAAATACTCTGATAAGAATACTTGGCACCTGCCTCAGGTCATCGATTCCCCCTTACCTTACCACTAGGTCGCCATACCTGGAAACGTCGTCACTCGACACGTGGGCCCCCACGTGCTCTCGACATGATACATCCATCCCCACAATCGAATGGTCAAGAGGGGTCCCAAAGGATACTTAGATCCATGGTACCCATTACTTCGCAACTCTGGCCTTCATGGATTTTGATGTTACAACACCCCTGTCCTCCCAAAGCGGTCAACATTGGGCTGATTATATCATAGATTCGACAGTTGGGATAGTTCTCGGGAATCCTCATATCTAGGCCCAAATTAACTTCGGGCTCTGGGAATTTTGAGGATCTGTCTCCCTTATGACGAATACCAAAGTTTGTTGAATTTGCGAAGGCTGAAGGAGTCGAGGAGTTAACATCTATGCTCATTCCCAATTCCAATGGTCGTGACAAACCTTGGGTCCTCCTGAATGGATCTCGTTCACTTGTATTCTGAATGAAGGGATCTTCCCTTTCGAGACTTAATTATTGCTATCCTTCTTGAGTTTCATCAATTCTGAAGGACTTAGGCACTGGCATGTGCTTTGTGCTCTTTCTCCCGAGCTTAACAAAATCCTTCCTCCAGAAGAATCAGAATGACTAGGAGTGTCGACATGCACACGTGAAACTGTGACCAAGGTCGATGAACTCACAGTTCATTTATTTTTACTTGATCCACCACAAGTCTCGAGCATTTACGTGTACAATCTAGATAATTCCTTACTTGCTTAAATACCAAATCAAGCATAATTAAAGGGATACAGTATAACCACTAAGAAAACATGCACATCCCTAAAACATTCATAGGATATCCAACTTTAATTTACAATTACCATTCAATTACACAGGAGATGAGAATACTTATCTATTTTAGGTTGCAGCCAACTAACTGACTGTGGGTGTTCTCCTTTCCAACCAATCATAGGCTTAGAGGCATTAATTCTTAGCACTCTGGCCACCCCCGTGCCAAGACATGATATAACTAGGTAATTTGTGCCAATTCTCAAAGACCCCTTCTCTTTCACAACTTTTGTGAGGTTTATAAGATGCTTCCTCAACATCAAGCTCACGGTCTTCTGCTCGTTCTCAGCTAGAGAGCTCCCTGCATTCTCTTCTCTTCCCTTTTATTCCTTTTATTCCTTGCATGCACATCCTTCCTTGAGAAGGTTATCATTCCTATCATGTTCCTTCTGTCAGAAGGAAACTCGGGTCAGTCTGGGTCTGCAGGACCCTGTGGTACTTCGGGCTAACCTTCAGTAGCTAGACCATGCTTCCATTCATGGGAGTGGTTGCTAGTTCAACCACTGGTCCTTTATTCATTAACTAATTCCTCCTTGGGAACCGAAGGAGGTTTTTTATCCTCAATAAGGGAAATTTGGGGTCATTTGATATAATTAACCCTCTCTTATAGTTTTCACATTCTTTCCTCTAGTGATATCATGGCTAGTACTTTCAAGGATTCGCCCCCATAGTCAATTATTGGAAATATAAACAATAATACATTTACATTGTTCTCATGCCATAACATGGTGATTATGATTAATGATTAATTACAATATGGGGGAAATAGGGGTGTTACAATCCCCTCCCCCTTAAAAGGAACATTGTCCTCGGTGTTCTTTCTCAGTAACACATGTCATGCATTTCTCATTTAGTTGCTTCAAAAGTCTTGAACCTCTTTCTTCGTTAGGTCCTTTTCATTCTCTTGGCATTCTTCACCCGCCTTCAAAATTTCTTGGACAACAAGCACATTAATCATAATTTCATGCGAAAACATTCTATTGTTTCATAAAATTCTAGAAAAATTTCACAACTTAGCACAATATGTAAATGTGTTCAACCTGCACAGAATAGATCTAGCTAAACAATAATACACACATTTGCAGAGAGAATTGGAAAAAGAAGAAACAAGAAGGAGAGAAAGAATGGAAGAATTTTCATTAACTATATTCCACACTCAAAGAGTGAATAATTTACAATATATATAGAATAAATGAGTAACTAATGAGCCATGGCGGTGGTCTAGATTGATCTGGACACACACCAACAGTTACAAGAGTAAACTGCCACCTAGTCTAGTCTCTCAGGTAGTTATGGGAGTGAACTGCCACCTAGCTGAGTTAACTATTCAACTAGTTTTCAGTTAACTGACTGAACAAAGAGTAGTGAGTTGGTGATGATCCCAATGTTGCATGGTGACAAAACCAATGCAACATCTAAACTCAACTCAACTAGTCAAACTGAAGTGTCAACTGAAAAAGAATATTCTCCAACTGGAATATTCTCCCCTAAAATATAGGAGACTGGATAATGACTAATTATGACTAATAAACAAGGAATAACCTTAGGAAAAATAAATCCTAGGTGTGTGTGAAGTAACTCCAATACCCCCCCTGAACATCACTATGGTGAAAATAAAGAATGGGTCCCGGCTACGAGGCCATGTTAGGTACCCAAATACAAAAGATACACTAAACTAAACGAGGAAAGAGAGAAAAACTCATGGGAACAAACCCCCCCCTCAAATTACAATTCATAAAATAAAAAATGATAAGGAACAAAAGGCAGTTGCTAAGCAACCATGTTCTTCACTCCAAGAAGACCTCGCAACTGTGCAAGTTTGTTCTCGTTGAAGATTTTGTTGAAGATGTAGATGTTTGCATGGATCTTATGGAGTATATGCACCATTGAGATGTCCACACATATCCACTTTATCTTCTTGTAATGAATAATATCCAAATAAATTTTGGATGAAATTTTGAAAACCGTACAGTTGTTTCTGGAAAAATTCTGAAATTTTGTTGATTTTGAAACGATCATAACTTCACTTTCTGGAATCCGTTTCGGACGATTATTTTTTTGAAATTGGATATTTTCCCGAGAGGAATTCAAATATCCAATTTTTTTCTACAAATGGTGCTCATAAAATATCAGAATGGCGTCTAATGTGCACGTCTCCCTTTTTGACTCCTGAGATGCATGCATGGTGCATGCAAAAGTGTCTGGATGTGACTCCTAAGATGCATGCCATATATATTCCACATAAATTTCAGAAAACAAATCTAAAATGGAATATACATCATCTTCAATTAATGGAATACAAATTTCTTTAGATACTTGTGTAGAAGGCTCTTCAAACTGAGATGATTTATCTTCCAGTGGTTTTTCTACATTCTCTTTCTTGTCAAAATTTTGCATGCATTCTTCCTTATTCCCAAATAAAACCTCCATTCTGATCCATAAATCATTTGGAGTGAATTCGTTTGAGTCATCATATACTTGATGGAGAATTTCGGGAGAAATAAAATAGAGGATACATCCTATGGCCATATCTTGTCTATTGAGAAAGTCATTTTTCTCATCGACAGAATCAATCTCTACTTCCATTTCCATGGTTATTTGGTATAAGCCTTTGCATCTTAGAAGAAGCAAAATTTTTGGCTTCCATTCCAAATAGTTATGAGGCATGAGAAGTATTTTTGGCGAATAATCCATCTCTTGTTGTCTTCAATCTTTTGTACCTGCAAAAAATGATTTGGTGTAGCTTTTTCTTAGCAGTCTGTTGGCTATGATACCATGTAAATGTGTTGAAATTGCACAGAATAGATCTAGATAAACATTAATACACACATTTGCACAGAGAATTGGAAAAAGAAGAAACAAGAAGGAGAGAAAGAATGGAAGAATTTTCATTAACTGTATTCCACACTCAAAGAGTGAATAATTTACAATATATATAGAATAAATGAGTAACTAATGAGCCATAGTGGTGGTCTATATTGATCTGGACACACACCAGCAGTTACAAGAGTAAACTGCCACCTAGTCTAGACTCTTGGGCAGTTACGGGAGTGAATTGCCACCTAGTTGAGTTAACTAGTCAACTAGTTTTCAGTTAACTAACTGAACAAAGAGTAGTGAGTTGGTGATGATCCCAATGTTGCATGGTGAAAAAACCAATGCAACATCTAAACTCAACTCAACTAGTCAAACTGAAGTGTCAACTGAAAGAGAATATTCTCCAGGTGGAATATTCTC
>ML832058.1:106942-136808 GCA_009831015.1 Picea engelmannii | reverse complement strand
GAATTGCTTGCCATTTCTTTTCACCTGAAAAACAATACCGCAGATCTCCCACTGTAACAAGGCTTATCACAGTCCCGAGCCAAACCATTGATGACAAAGGCGTCCCCCTGAAGCCAATAAAGCTCTGATACCAAATGTAAATTATAACCTTGTACAATATCTATAGCAAACTGATATTCAGAAAAGAACAGAAAAGATACAATGGCAAATACAAACATTACACAGAGATTTTTCACCTGGAAACCCAAACCGGGAAAACCAACATATATTATATTCATACATTGTGTTACATTGTTTACAATACAATATACGTATAGGAGCCAGTGGCATCCAAAACCCTAACCCAATGACCTGGATTAGTCCAAAACCCTAATTCCTTAACCGAAAATAGAAAACCATCGGCAAAAAACCATGTGCCGAAAAACCACCTAATATCATGTGGTCCCGTAAATATGTCATCCCGGTAATATGTCATCTCGGAAATATGTCGTCCCGGAAATATGTCATCCCGGCGGAAATATGTCGTCCCGAAAAAAAAAAATCGGGGGCGCTGCCCCCGAACCCCCGCGCGAGGGGCTCCGCCCCCCTGCACGCCCGGTACAGACGCTCAAACACTACTACTTGTGCAAAGAATATAACACATACCCAACACCAAGTCTCTCAACTGCGCGATCTTATGCCACATGCCCACAGAACATCAATAGTTCTAATTTACTTCAGGACTCTACGCTTTGGCGAATTCTGAAGTACTCACAAATATGTGTCCTCCACTATCAATGGTCAAGATTGACTTCGACGCTTCAACCTTCTGGAGTTCTCCACCCACACGACCCCACTTTTTCCAAAGTAGTTATCCTTCGAAACAAAGGATCTGCTGACAATTGTCCTATGCTGACGGATGACTTCGATCTACTTTGGCTCCCAACTCTTCGAGAGTTTTGCGATGCAAACTCCTCTTTTCTCCCAGAGTTGGTCAGCGTTGAGATTACCACATCCTAGATATGATGGTTAGGATAAGTCCCAAAGTGCCCTCAAATCAATGCCTCTTGTTACTTGGGGCTTTGAATCTTATCGACACACCACACCTCAATCCTCCCGGACTACCAAGTCTCCGAACTAAAGGATCTAGCACCACACGTCCCCCATATATTGATGGTTGAGAGGGATCCTGAAGGATCCCTAGATCCACATTCCACATTACTTCAGAACTCTGGCCTTCGGGGGTTTTGACGTTACAACATCCTCGTTCTCCCGAAGTGATCAACGTCGGGCTGACTTCATCGTAGATCCGACAGCTAGGAGAGAACCCGAAGGATCCCCATATCAATGGTCCTGGTCACTTCACGGCTCCGACCTTCGGGGGTTTGGGCTTCATTTCCACTCCATTTACCCAAAGTGGGACTTCGTTGAAGTACCATGTGCAGGTCCCTCCCCCTAAATGATCGAACAGTAGGTGGGGCTCCGAATGATCTCTCCAAATCTATGACTCTCCTTTAGTTCATAACTTCGGCGTTCGGGGAGTTTGATGTTATAGCATCTCCATTCTCCCGAAGTGAAACTTATCTGAAGTCGTCTCGGCATAGATCCAATGTTTGGTCCTCTTGTTGGGTCATTCCTAGAGGGACATCTTTCATCCCAAAACAATTTGATAAGAATATGTGGCACCTACCTTAGGTCACCGACACCCCCTTACCTTGCCACTAGGTCACCATACCTGGAAACATCCTCACTCGACACGTGGGCCCCCACATGCTCTTAACATGATACACATGTCCCCATGATCGAACGGTCAAGAGGGGTCCTGAAGGATCCTTAGATCCACAATCCCCATTACTTCGCGACTCCTAACTTTGGGGATTTTAACGTTACAACACCTCTGTCCTCTCAAAGCGGTCAATGTCAGGCTGACTATATCGTATATCCAACGGTTGGGATAGTTCTCGGACATCCTCAGATCTATGGCCTAGATTAAATTCAGGCTCTGGGACTTCAGAGGATCCATCCCCCTTACGACGAATACCAAAGTTCATAGAACTTTTGAATAGTAAAGGAGTTGAGGAGTTAACATATACACTCCTTATCTAAATCCAAGGGTCATGATAGACCTTGGGTCCTCCCGAACAGATCTCATTTTCTTGTCTTCCAAACAAAGGGATCTTCCCTTTCGAGATTTTATTCTCACTATCCTTCCCGAGCTTCATCATTTCTGAAGGACTTAGGCACTAGTACGTGCTTTGTGCTCTTTCTTCTGAGCTTAACAAACTCCTTCCTCGAAGAGACTCAGAACAACTGGGAGTGTCGACATGCATGCGTGAAACTATTCCCAAGGTCGATGAACTCACATTTCATTTATTTTAACTTGAGCCACCACAAGGCTCGAGCATTTACGTGTACAAGCTAGATAATTTCTTACTTGCTTAAATACACAATCAAGAATAATTAAAGGGATAAATAATAACCACTAAGAAAACATTCACATCCCTAAAACATTCATAGGATATCCAACTTTAATTTACAGTTACTATTCAATTACACAGGAGATGAGAATACTTATCTATTATAGGTTGCAGCCAACTAACTGACTATGGGTGTTCTCCTTTCCACCCAACCATAGGCTCAGAGGCATTCATTATTAGCGATATGGTCACCCCCGTGCCAAGCCATGGTATCACTAGGGAATTTATGCCAATTCTCAAAGACCCCTTCTCTTTCACAACTTCTGCGAGGTTTATCAGATGCTTCCTCAGCATCAAGCTCGCGACCTTCTGCTCGTTCTTATCTAGAGATCTCCCTATGTTCTCTTCTCTTCCCTTTTATTACTTTCATGCCTTGCATGCATATCCTTCCTTGAGAAGGTTATCCTTCCTATCTTCTTCCTTCTGTCAGAAGGAAACTTGGGTCGGTATGGGTTTGTAGGACCCTATGGTACTTTGGGATGACCTTCTGTAGCTAGACCATGCTTCCATTCATGGGGGTGGTTGATCGTTCAACCACCAGTCCTTTCTTCATTAATTGATTCCTCCTTGGGAACTGAAGGAGGTTTGTTATCCTCAACAAGGGAAATTTGGGGTCATTCGATATAATGAACGCTCTCTTATAGTTTCCACATTCTTTCCTCTAGTGATATCATGGACAGTACTTTCAAGGCTTCACCCCCATAGTCAGTTATTGGAAATATAAAAAATAATACATTTACATTGTTCTTATTCCATATCATGGTGATTATGATTAATTAGTAATTACAAGATGGGGGAAACAGGGGTGTTACAGATGCCCACGTACACTCCAACTGGAGACCAAACTAGAATACAAGTGGATCAGTTCACATAAGTCCCAAATCCTTTCTCCTTTGACAACAATAGACCTCTTATATTATCTATTTCAATAACAATCATATTTTCTGATGCTTCTTTTGCAACTTCTGGTACTTCTTTTGTAGATTAGTATGCTGCATTTCCAGATCTTTCTTCTGTTGTTGTAAACTTTGAATTTGTTGCTTCATAATTTGTTCCTGGTGGTTTTCGTCTATACCTCTGTCAGCTTTGACCTTTGGTTTGATAAATACTTATACCTTAGTTCTATCCTTTAGCCCCTGTTCTTCCTCTATGGCATATTTTTTTAGGTCAATGGACAACTTAGTTTTTCTTGGCCTCATCTCATATCTGGGTGCTACCTCGAAAAAAAATTCATGTGTCTCCCTCACAGGTTCCTACATATTCAACATATTTTCTTTAATCTCTGGCTTGGTATCATGTGAAACCTGCTCAAGAACTATCTTTTCATCTCGTGTTATGCCATCAGAGTGTTGTTCAAGGTCTGGGCCAAGGTCCATTACATTTTTTTCTAAATCCAAGTTTGCAGGGTACTGTGTCTTCACATCAACATGCTTTATCCCTGAAGTCTCCCCTTTATATTTTTTCCTTGCCTCATACCATGTCATCCTTTCCAATGTGTGGATAGCAATATCCTCCATATTAGAAAATCCAAAGATGTCCTCTTTAGTGTCCTCTTCCTCAATTACTATGGGTTGTTGGTCTTTCAAAGATGCATTAAACAATGCTTTAGAATTTATCCTCAATTGATTTGTGATCCTCATTTTTCTATTAGGTTTACTGGTGATTTTAAGGTCCTGGTTCCCTTTCCTTTTTCTACTCTATTTGTCTTTACGCAATTCCTTAATCAATGTTTCCATAGGCACAAATTCTACACCAACAATCTCGGGACTATGTTGTTTAGTTTTCTTTTGCCTCCTTTTTTTTGTCCCAAGAGTTTTATCTTGTTGCATGGTGGTGGTAACAAGCTCATCTTCAGAATTCTTAGGTGACAATAGGTTAGGTGGGGTGACCTATTCCTCTTGTTGTCTGATACAAACCTTATTGCCCTCCTTCTCTCTTTGTTGTGTTGTAGATGATCTTAACTGCCTTTGAGAGGTTTCTTATTTTGTTGCAATAATTGATTTGGCCCTTTTAGATCGGGTTCCCCATTTTTTAGGTGTAGCTTTCTTATTTCTAGTTTGTTGGGTAGATTTTGAGGAGCACCCAGGTTTAGGGGAAACCCTCATTTCTTGGTTATCCTTGTGCCTTTTCTCTTCATACTATCGATCAACTTCTTGTTCCTCTTGTTGCTAATCAGTTTCTTATCCTCCTTCTTGTAACCCTACAAACTATAGACAATATTTCCAGGGAATTTCTATTTCATCTAAAGCAAAGAGGACCAAGATTTTTATAAAACATTGGTGATATAAACTTCTGTGAGAAAATTCAGGGTGACTCTAGAGCCTTCTAGACATATTCATTAAAATTTTAAGCAAGTAAAAAGGGAGGTTTAATTCCTTGTCACCACTTAAGTGCATAAGGAAACGAAGGTGATAACAATGCACAATTAAGAAACAAGGTTCACCTGTAATATACCTTTGAACTATAGTGAGGATGCCCCGCCTCTCATCTCTAATCCACATAATCGAGATACCATGACTCTAATCATGGTTTTGGTGTTCTGCCACCAGGAATTTGTTGCAGAGCTTTGTCGACAATTTTCCCTTTTTGAACCATCTCTCCCCACTGATCGGGAGAGCGCAGGTCGCTCTAATAAAATTCAATGTAATATTAATTGTGGTGTCCCCTAGTTGGGTCTGAAACCCATCAAAATTTTGTGCAAAGAACAGGGGCACTCCAGTGTAGTGCCCATTAAAAGAAAAGAAAAAACCAAACCACTCTGCTCTGATGAAAACATCTCTAATTTATGGAAAGACTTCGAACAGTTCAAGATCCTGTGACTCTGTTATGTTCAATTTCCAATGCTCTTGGGGAGAAACCATTTCATTCTAACTACTTTTGCTAGAAATGTTGTTCGAATTTGTGCGTTAGTTTGATTTCCTTTACCACCTGTAGCAATCATTACACACGATCCCGCGATGATAACAGTTCAAGACACAAACCTGCATGAATTTAGCACAAATTTTGTAATTATGGTCAAACTGGTGGTAACCCATGTAAACTCAAGTGCTCAGGGACATGCACATGCATGCAAGGCACCAACACAACTTGATTAAAAAAAATTAAATTTTTTGAATGTTAAAACCAACAAAACAACATGTTTTCTTTTGTTTGCAAGAATAGGAATATCATTGCAATCAGTGTCATGTTGCATCAAAGGCTTAGGTTAACCTACTAGAAACCCACTAGTGACATAACCATGGTGATGTGCATTATTCAATTCAAACCAAAATATGTATTAACCTTGTAAAGATAAAGAAAATGATGAAAAACAAAACAAAGATGATAGCAAATCAAAATGACTCAACACACCATTGAAAAGAAACTAAGCAAGAATTAAGTTGACATATGGATGGGATGATGGAGGAAAATAAGGAAGAGGCACAGACCTAGGATTTAAGATTGGCTCCAACTGGGGATAGCACTTCCCTATGAGGTGCTAAGAAAAGTATACTAGGTGCCTTAGTTTATTAATAATTTTCCCACTTGCTACCAATAACTCATGCTTTGTTTACCAACCCTGTTACCTGCCTCATTTCAACTGAAAGCTCAAATATTTAGCTACACCATAGTGCCTTTTTTGGGCTATGGATTCTTTATTCAATAAAAACTATTAAATCAAAATGGAAATGAAAAAAACTATTGTATAGGATGGACCACCTTTGGTTCATCAAGAAAATTAATGCTTCAGGAAGTGCCCATTAGCCGGGCCTCCAAAGATCTCATTATCATACATATTTTGCAATATAAATGTATTATTATCCAGAAACTTGACCACTTTTAATAGAAAAAACCAAATATTATCAAGCTTACCATGCTTGGGTTTTTCCTCCCTTGTGGCATCCCACCTCAAAACCAAGTCACCTGCTTGAAATTTTTCCTTTTTCGTTTTCTTGTCAAAGGATGCCTTGAACTTTCTTTGGTATGCCATTTTATTCTCATTCAATGCTTCTCTCCTTTGTTGCACTTCAATAATCTAAAAAATTCTCCTTTGGATGTCATTAGGTTCCTCCACTTCCTCCTGTAAAAATTTTAAGACCGGCAAACCAAGCTAGGTTGGAAAACCAACATCCACCCCATAAAGTAGCTGAAATGGGGAGGTTCCCAAAGAATTCTTGATGTTGATCCTATCATCCCACAAGGAATACTTAAGATTGGAGTCCCAATATTTTTTATTTTTCAACCGACAACTTCTTTATGATCCTAATGAGGGTCTTTTTTTATGACTCAACCAGCTCGTTTCCCTATGGGTAATATGGTGTAGAGTGTGTTAGGACAATGTTGTAATTCCTATAGAAGTCAATCATGGCCTTGGACTTGAATGCTTTGGATTTTTCTATTACTAACTTCCTAGGGCAGCCAAACCTAGCAAAGTTGTTTGTCTCCAAGAAATTCATTATCACCTTGTCAATAGCATTCCTAGTGGGCACAACTTCAATCCACTTTGTGAATTAGTCACTGGTAGTAAGAATCCACTTGTGATGTCCACTATAGGGTGGGTTTATCTCACCTATGAAATCTAAACCCCATTGTTGTAATGGACAACTACCAATAATGGGTTTTAGGGGTAGTGAGAGAAATTTATGTTTTCTGACAAATTTCTGACATTCTTCACAAGCTATGACCATGGAAAATACATCATAAAAGATGGTGAGCCAATATTATCCGACCCTCAGAATATTGAGGGATGTATCCTTCCAATGTTGGTGTCCAAAAAATATCCTCTATGCATATCTGTTATGACATGTTTTGACTCATCTTCATCCATACATTTCAACAAAATACCAACAGGGTCCTTCCAATATAAATTCTGGTTTATGATACATAAATTTACAGCCTTCAATTTAAGAGACCTAGTTTTGGATTTCTCCAATTATGGTGGACATTCTAGGTGCTGCAAAAAATAAACAATATCTATATACCAGGGTGAAAGAGATTTTTGATCAAGTGCATGCATGGTGTCCTTCCCAACCTGCATCATTGGAGCATCTGATTGGTTAAAGGTGTGGTGCAATTCCAATGCTTTGTAGTTTGAATCAGATAATAGGGTTGCAAGGCCATGTCCCTTAATCATCTTAGTGGGATTTATGTGCAGGTCATATTCTAAAAGTTTGACTATCCAGTTTCCCCTCTTCCCTTCACTTTCTGGTTGGACAATAATTTCCTTCACATTGATGCTAGGAACATAAGCTATTATGATGGATTGTAGAACATACACTCTTAAGTATTTCAAGGCTTTGACTAATGCATAGGATTGCTTCACCAATATATCATATTTCAGTTCAGCATCCCTTAGTTCTTTGTTGAATATTGCAATGGTTTGTTCATTCCCTTCTTCATTATTTTGCAACAATACAACAACAATAGTCTCCCAAGAGGAAAAGGAAGAAATCAGGAATTCTTTGGAATAGTCTAGACTAACTAGAATAAGGGCTTCAATCAAATCCTTCATAATCCTCTGTAAGGATGATCTGGCTTCCTGTGAAAATTTTATGTCATCATCCTTCTTCAACATGTTAGTAATAGTTCTTATGATCTCAACAAAATTTGGCATAAAGCGCCTCAAAAATTTTATTTTTCCTATGAAAGACTGGATGGCCTTCTTATTCCTAGGGATTTAAATTTTCTGAATGGCATCTACCCTTTCTAGGTTTATCTTTATCCGCCTTGTTGATATAATGTGTCCTAGGAGCTTGCCTTCTAACATAGAAAAATGGGACTTTTTGGGATTCAAAGAAATTCCATACCTTCTACATTTTTGAAAACTTTTCTCCAGGTGTTGTAGATGTTCATCATCATATTTTGAGAAGATGGTGATTTCATCAAGGTATATAACCATGAAATTTTCCTTTTCACCTACAAATGCAATGTCCATGGCCCTCTAGAAAGTGGCCCTTGCATTCATCATGCCAAAGGGAATTTTTCCATACATGAATGTTCCCCATGGGGTGGTGAAGGTTTTTTTTTCCTTATCTTCTTCAAGAATTGTTATTTGGTTGTATCTAGAATATCCATCCAACATGGAAATTATGTGGGCACCTACTACCATTTGCAAAATATGGTCCATCTTGGGAACATGATAATTGTCTTTCAGGGAGCACCTGTTTAGGTTCATGAAGTCCACACACAAGCGTATTTCTCCACTCTTTTTCTTGACAAGCACCAAATTGGCCACCCAATATGAATATCTTAAGGGCACAATGATTTTGGCATCAAGCATTCATTTCAATTATTTCTCAATAATAGACATTAGCAGAGGATTAAATTGTCTAATTTTCTTCCTAAATATCTTTGAGCCCACCTTTAGAGGAATCTTGTGTTGATGATGCTAATATCAAAAGTCTTCAAGTCCTCATAAGACCATGCAAATATATCAACAAAATTTTTCATAAGGCTGACATATATGTCTCTATGCTCATTTGGCAGTGCTCTAGATATTTTGACTATTTTGGGATTTGCAGTTGCCCCAATATTGCATTCCATGACCTCATGCTCCTGATTTTTACTGACATATTTCCTAGAGACATCATTGTTGTCAAACAACCTCTCTAGTGGTACTAAGCCCCTTGGGATATGATTTTTCTTGAGATATACAATGTTATGGCCAACCACCTTGTTCAGAAAAGTAGGTGCCTGTTGATTTTATGTTTCGTCTTCCTCATTCTCTTGATCAATGGAGATGTTTGAGAATTCTTCAATGGTCTACATGAATCTCTTGAGCTCTAGGTCATCACTAAAAACCTTCTAGTTCTTAACATTTTATGTTATAGTTGTCCTATGCCTAACCTCCACTTCATATTTGACATTGGGACCAATAGGAGGCCTAAAGGTACTAGCAACCATGGCTAAATAATCTTCCCTCTGATTAGCATCTCTAGGGATAAAGGAAATACTCAATTCTAGAAAGAAAATGTCCACTAAGTCCCATACCTCATTTATGTATTATTTTAGACTTTGTTTTTTTTCTTGATAAATGTCTTTGACCTAATTGAAAACTAGCTCAGAATCACCAAAGACTGCCAATTTTTCAATGGTGATGTATTTAGTAGCTCTCAACCCCGGCACCAAGGCCTCATATTCTGCTATGTTGCTAGTTATTACAATTTCCAATTTTTATGATATTGTAACCACCTCCTTTGAAGGTGAAATGGGGACTATACCAGCACTAGAACCTTCCTTTGAAGATGAGCCATCAAAATACATCTTCTAGACTTCATTTCCTTGGTCTTTCAGTGGATACTTTTTGCATTTGTTCACTGATATTGGGGGAACATCATCATTTCTATGAAAAATAGATGACCCAATTTCATCCTCGACAACATAAATTGGATGATTACTTGGATTCTGATGATCACTGACAATATATGCCAATCTGACTTCTCTGTATAACCTCTTGTGTTCTCCTCTGAAGACAAGGATGGTTTCATAGTAAGATCCATCTACAGGGATCCTCCTACTTTTTTTTCCCATGTCTTGGACAAAAGAATACCAAACTTGGGGGGTATGTTAGCTACAACAATATCCATAACTACACTTTTCATGGGCAGATGAGATAGAGAAACAACCATATCTTTAATCAATCCCATGCATTTAACCTTTTTAGAATCAAAAGAGTAAATATCTTGGTATGGCTTGGTGATTTCTAGCCTCGTCTCTTCCATAAAAACCTTAGGCATGACATTATGAGAGGCACCTGAGTCCATTAAGAAATTATGCAATATTTTTTCATAGCCATTCAAGGATATGTAAAAAGGTGGAGAAGCATCTTATCCATCTTCAATGTGTGGGACAACAATGATAACATGGTTTTCATCCTGCAAGCTGATTACATCTGATGATATAGTAGAAACATGTGGCTTCAAAACCTTCATAATAGACTTCTTGAATGGCTCATTTTTCAGTAACTTTGTTAGAGGCACAGGGATCTTAATCTTACTTATCTCATGCTATATAATAAAAGAAATTGGTTGTTTGTCTGCTTCTTTTACCTCTGGGACAATAGGTTTAGATGGATGTGGTTGATCAATTTTGTTTGATGTATATTTGTTTGGACCTTGCTTGGGAGGAAGATTTGATTTTTTATTCTAAATAGGTGCATTTTTTTTTGGACCCCCTAATCTAGACATTAAATCATACTTCTTTTGGGGCTAACTTTGAAAGATTTCTTCTTCCTTTACATCATCATCAAACTGGTTTAACAAATGTGATATTTCATAGTCATGTTGTGTCACGTGACTGTGATAAAGATCATTTTCATTAAACAGTACAACAAAATCATCTACAACATCATTTTCCACATCCATCTCTTCAATTTCATTGTTCCGGAAAGGAGGTACCAGTCTCTCATCTTTAGCATTTCTCCTCTCTCTCTACATGAGTTGACGAGCATTATTTGGCCTTCTAAATTGATTTGTGTTTTTCTTTCTAATGTCCTGATATGGCCTATTGGGCTACTTGGTTTCCCATTTTAGTTTAGCTATCTTTGAAGTTAGGGATTTCAAGGTTTTGGTCACCTCATCTAGTTTTGGGTCAAATTTTGTTGGTTTGGAAGAAGAAGGAAGCTCTTCCTTCTTCTTCTTTTTATCCCTATCTGATTTGTTCTTTAATTTTTCTTATGCTAGGATGTTAGAACCAACCTTAATGTCTGCCTCTTGCATGGAAAACAAAGTGGTGGACCTCCTCTCCCTCAACAGAAGAGAAAATCCAACATCAAAAGAATTTTCAAATGTGATCTTGGCTGAGACTTCAGTTGCCTTAATATCATCAGGAATCTTGTTATACATCTTGTTGAATATCTTGGTGAAGTCTAATACATAATCACCATTCTTCCTTCTTAAAGCCCCAAAATCAGTTACGTAGTCTCTCTTATATCCCCATTGTTTTAGGAAAGAATCATCCAATGTCTCAATACATGTGATAGAATCTAGAGTTAGGACATAGAACCACTTCCTTACCTCTCCATCCAAACTTTACACAAACAAACTCATCCATACATCTGCATGCTCAATGTTAAAGTTGTTTGCAAAACTATAAAATGCAACAAGATGTTCTTCAATGGTCACCTCCCCCTCACCATTGTACTTTGGAAGATATTTCATGTAGTCACCTATGGGAAATGTATTTAAGTTTTGAGGCAGCACCAAAGGTGCATACTTGGCTGTAATCATGGCTTTCATCCTGTTGACAACCATGTTTAGGAAAATTGGGCTTTGAGGTTTAGGAGGAGTTGTGGGTGTGGTTGATGGAGAATATGATGAGGCAAAAGTTGAGACAGGAGATTTCTGAGGGATAATGACAAGGGGATTTTGAAAAATGACAACCTCAAGCTACTTCTTGTTGTGGACAGAGGCAATTTTTTCAACTGTGGCCTTGCCTTTGGATTGCAAGGGGTATCTCTGAGAAATGATAGTCTTCCTTAAGTGTCCCTTTGAATAAGGATTGGTTGTGTCACCACTGAGATCAAGGTTGACTTTCGTATTTTTCGTAGGCTCGGGATTTGATTTCCTATATCCTTTCCAGGGAACCAGAATTCCTTAATAGATTTTTCATTCAATGGAGTCGCTAGGTAAAATATGGCAGCCACCTTTGTGCCTAATCTTTGTTCACCATCAAAGATAATATCTGATCATTTTCGTTCTCCCAGGGAAAGATGTTTCGTTACTCTATTCCCCGACAATGGTGCTAGAAGATGTTGGTCCTAAGGTTTGCACCCGATTGCTAAAGGGTAGAGCTAGGCCACCTCAAGTTTTGGAATGGTTTGGTTTTAATGAATTAGGTTTTTTGGTCAACTGATAGGTAGGTTTTCAAGGGTAGAAACCTGGTTGTACTGTTCAAACAATATCATTGTAGGTTCCCTTTAGCTAGTGGAATACATTTTGATGAGAAGGTAAGGATATGAAGAATAAAACAAATGAAATACAAGAAAGCATACAATGTTACTTGTTGTATGAAATTTCAAACTTGAAATAATATTCCAGATATAAAACATGTATCTTGACACAAATCATCCAAACAAGGTTGTAATACAATCAACTATCTACTGCAAACAATATTTGAAACCAGGTTTCATAGCAATAAACTATTCATTGAAACAATAGCTTAAATGAAAGGAAACTACACATTGCATACATTTCCAACTTACATCTAGATAGGATTAAGAACCCACAAATATTTGAGAAGAAAAAAAACAAACTATCATCAAGACTTGTATTCACCAGGTAGGAAACTTTACAATCTTATCCTTCAGGTCCAACCAAAATTATGATGCTTGATCTCCCAAAAACGCAACCCTATTACATTAAAAAATATGTCTATTTATCTCTTTCCCAAGAGGGTTTCGACCATATATCTAGGATCTAACACAAAATTTCACAATACAAATAGACTCTGTAAAAAACTTGACTGTCACTCCTTCATTAAAACTTGAAAACATTTCTTTGACCTGATTGTATTTGGTTGGAAGTATCGATCATGACTTCCCTTCAAATCGACCTTAACAAAAAATATGGTTCATATCAAAAGAAAATTACCACTTATTACACTTGGCAGAAGTATCTTGAACTAAAACAAAAAAAACTATATAAGTGAAACTATAACTATTGTTGGCAAATGAAGTAGAACAACTCCTAACAAAAACCTTCGACAGTTGTAGTTGGCAGGTGACTATGCATGGATTCCCACGTACACTCCAACTGGAGACCAAACTAGAGTACATGTGGATCAACTACCATAAGTCTTGAATCCTTTCTCCTTTGACAATAATAGACCTCTTAGATTATCTCTTTCAAGAGAAAGCATGTTTTGTGATGTTTCTTTTGCAACTCTTGGTACTTCTTTTGTAGCTTAGTATGCTTCATTTCCATATCTTGCTTCTGTTGCTATAAACTCTGAACTTGTTGCTTCAGAATTTGTACCTGGAAGATGTCATATATACCTCTGTAAGCTTCAATATTTAGTTTTATCAAGACTTGTACCTTATTTCTAACCTTTATCCCTTGTTCTTACTCTATGGAACATTTTTTGAGGTCAATGGACAACTTAGTTTTTCTTGGCCTCATCCCATATCTAGGTGCTAACTAGGAATTTTTTTCATGTGTCTCCCTCACAGGTTCCTGCATATTCAATATTTTTTCTTTAATCTCTGGATTGGTATCATGTGAAACCTACTCAAGAACTAGTTTTGCATCTGGTGTTATGCCATCCGAGTCCTGTTCAAGTTCTGGGCCAAGGTCCATTTCATTTTGTTCTAAATCCAAGTCTGCAGGGTACTCTGTCTTCACAACAGCATACTTTATCCTAGAGGTCTCCCATTCATAATTTTTCCTTGGCTTATCCTCTGTCATCCTTTCCAATGTGTGGATATCCATCTCCTCCATATTAGTAAATCTAGAGATGTCCTCTTTAGTGTCCTCATCCTCAATTACTATGGGTTGTTGGTCTTTCAAAGATGGATTAAACAATGCTTTAGAATTTAGCCTTAATTGATTTGTGATCCTGGATTTTCTATTAGGTTTACTGGGAATTTCAGGGTCTTGGTTCTCTTTCCTTTTTCTACTCTTTTTTTCTTCGAGGGATTCCTTAATCAAGGTTTCCACAGCCACAAATTCTACACCAACAATCTCGGGACTGCGTTGTTTAGTTTTTGTTTTCCTCCTTGTTTTTGTCCTAGGAATTTTATCTTGTTGCATGGTGGTGGTCACAAGCTTATCTTCATAATTCTTAGGTAACAATGGTCCTGGTGGGGTGACATGTTCCTCTTGATGTATGATACAAAGCTTTCTTCCCTCCTTCTCTCTTTGTTTTTTTGTAGATGATATTAACTTCCTTCGAGGGGTTTCTTCTTTTGTCGGAGTAATTGATTTGTTCCTTTTAGATTGGGTTCCCCCCTTTTTAGGTGTATCTTTCTTATTTGTAGTTTGTTGGGTATATTTTGAGGAACACCCAGGTTCAGGGGAAACCCTCATTTCTCGGTTATCCTTGTCCCTCTTCTCTTCATACTGTCGATCAACTTCTTGTTCCTCTTGCTATTGATCAGTTTCTAGTCCTCCTTCCTCTAACCCTATAGACTGTAGAAAATATTTCCAAGGCATTTATATTTCATCTAAAGCAAAGAGGAAAAATATTTTTATAAAACCCTGGTGATATAAAATTCCGTGAGCAAATTCAGGGTGACTCTGGACCCTTCTAGACATCTTCGTTAAACTTTTAAGAAAATAAAAAGGGAGGTTTAATTCCTTTTCACGACTTAAGTTCATAAGGAAACAGAGGTGATAAAAATTCACAATCGAGAAATGAACTTCGCCTATAATATTCCTTTGGACTACAATGAGTATAACCCACCACTCTTATTTAATCCACATAATCGAGATACCCTAACTCCAATCAAGTTTTTAGTGTTCTGCCACCTGGAATTTGTTGTAGAGCTCTATCGACAATTTTCCCTTTTTGAACCATCTCTCCCCACTGACCGGGAGAGCGCAGGTCGCTCCAATAAAATTCTATGTAATATGAATTGTGGTGTCCCCTAGTTGGGTCTGAAACCCATCAAAATTTTGTGCAAAGAGCAACGACACTCTAGTATGGTGCCCATCAAAAGCACAGATAAAATCAAACCAGTTTTCTCTGATGAAAACATCTCTAATTTATGGAAAGACTTCGAACAGTTCGAGCCCCCGTGGCTCTGTTTTGTTCAATTTCCAACACTCTTAGAGAGAAACCATTTTTGTTCTAACTTATTTTGCTGGAAATGTTGGCTAAATGTCGGCGTTAATTTGATTTCCTTTACCACCTGTAGCAATAATTACACACGATCCTATGATGATAACAGTTCAAGGTGTAAACTTGCATGACATTAGCATGAATTCTATAATGATGGTCAAACTGGTGATAACATGTGTGAACTCGAGTGCTCAACGATATGCACACACAAGCGACGTTCCAACACAACTTGATTACAAATACTTAAATTTTTTGAACATTAAAACCAACAAAACAACGTGTTTTCTGTTGTTTGCAAGAATAGGCACATTCTTGCAATTAGTGTCCTTTTGCATCAAAGGCTTAAGTTA
The DNA here is from genome assembly GCA_009831015.1 of Picea engelmannii. NCBI lineage: Eukaryota > Viridiplantae > Streptophyta > Pinopsida > Pinales > Pinaceae > Picea > Picea engelmannii. The sequence continues at coordinate 121,246 of ML832058.1, read as the reverse complement.
ACCTGCTAGCAACCCACTAATGACATAACCATGGTGATGTGTGTTAATCAATTCAAACCAAAACATGTATTAACCTTGTAAAGAGCAAGAAAATGATGAAAAAAAAGGAAGATGATAGCAAATCAAAATGACTCAACAGAACATTGAAAAGAAACTAAGAAAGAATTAAGTTGACACATGGACGAGTTGATAGAGGAAAAGAAGGAAGAGGTGCATACCTAGGATTTAATAGAGATAAGGGCAATTTGGCAAATTTCAGAAATTCAAACTTGTACAACAAGTGGACATGAACATATAAGTGAGAGGTTGTGTATTCTCATACCAAGAAACTATCAAATTTTTTTGAAGTTGAAAGGATTCCACTTAGGAAAGTGGACAAGTGGACGATGAAGGAAGCATAGGAGATATTCCTTACAATTTTTCAAGGACAACAAGTTGAGGAATTGTGGAATGATGTATAATACAGCCTAAATGAAATTTCTTGGAAGAAGAAAATAATGTTGAGAATGGAATCAAAAGTCAAAATTTACAGTGAAATACAAGGCAAATAAGTCGGTGAGGAATGCATGGGGATAAATTTAAATAGTTTTGAAGCACTGACAAAATATGTATATCACTGCAACAAGTATTGTAGGCTAGCATTGATGGTGGAAGAGGTGACAACATCCATGCAAAGAATTCCTACAAGGGTAAAGCATTTAGATCAAAGTGACAACAATAAGAAACAAAAACAAGTGAAGGAAGCAGATTTGATGAAGGAGATTTCCATGTGGAGTACCAGCATAAGAACACAATTCATTTGTAGTACTCATGATATAAAGGAAAATGGAAATCAACAACACGAGGTTTGGAATCCAGGAGGAGGAGAAGATGCAGTAAATTCACCTGCAATTGGAAAATGTCAGAAAACCATATAGAAATTAGATGAAGTTTACAATAGAGGGAGTTGGAAGACTCGTGAACAAGAGTCCATGAATTATTTTAACCTGGGGAGTCTGATGTAGGATAATTCTTCAAAATTTAACAAGACCAAGAAGGTATTTACCCATTTACTAAAGGTAGTGGGTTCCCTTAATTGATTTGTTTTGTTTTCCTAAGTTTGTAAATTAAATTATAGAAGTTGGATTTGAGGTCGATTAATGTGAAGATCGTGAGAGTTATAGAGGGTTAGAGAGATCTTAGGGACAATGAGTGATTATAGAGATTTATTGAGGATTTTATGGATCTGAAATATTCTGGGGATTTGGTAAAGGAAGATTTTGTGGATCTAAACCAATTTTGGTAGCACAATCCTTTTATTTCAAATATGTAAGATTGAGGGAATGGAAAAACAGTTAGCATAATATAAAGAGTAGAGAATAAGTGTGTGTGGAAGGGCCAAATATGGTCAACATGACCTATAAAGACCAAAGGAATGTAAATCTGGCCAGGAAGACAAGGGTGTCTGTGTGAAAATTAGAAATGTGAACATCTTTGTTGAAGAGAGATTTGAGAAATTCTAATCGTTCTTGTGTTTTTTGAATCAAAATTTTGTATTGTATCCTTTCTATGAAGATTATCTTGTAGGGATAAGTATTTGATTCTCTATTTAACTTTTAATTAGTCTATCCCTGGTAATTTTGCATAATTACATACCCACATTGAGTTTTGGATCAAAGTATTTGTGGTTGGCACTGTAGAGTATTAATTTCTCTCCAATATCATTCCTGGGGTTGTATACCAAGCAGGATCAGGATCCCTCCGTTCTAAAATTGAAGAGTTTGTACAAATAAGTGTTCTGGACAAGATCACGATAGGGGAGCCATTCGATATAAATTACAATAAAATATCATTGTTGGATAGAGAGGTTTGTTATCAATCAATTGGAGGGTCGAGGTAAAATATCGATCATTGATCACTAGGAGGATCAATGACCCAAATTCTCTCCTAGAAGTCATGTGAAGGATTGATTGTTTACAATTGTTGGATTGAGAGCATTTTTAGATCGATGATTGCTATTGATTTGAAGTTTATATATCAGATTCCTTTGTCGTACTTTGAACCCAACGAATTTTGTATCAGAATCAACCATCGAAATCACACCATTATGGGTTCCTTCGAAGCTCCAACGTCAATACTCTGACAAGACATCATAACTGTCCATCGAAGAAAGAGACCAAAAATATAGATTTATTGTTGATTAGAACCTTGGCGACAATATAAACTATGATGACGAGATCTGACCATCCATAATGAATAGAGATCGAAAATCATAGTTTGGATTCGGGAAAGAAACAACACATGTGTTAACAAGAGACAATTGTTTCGAAAGTTGGGTATACAGTTCAATCGTCGATCTAAAGTAAGATCTGTGATGGAGGATGGACCTCACACCATAAAAGTGAACGAAGATTAATGTAAAGTTAACCAATGCAAGTGGTAAAGGAATACCACCTATGAGACACTTGGTGGTATATTAAGCTACAACGTGATCCCTTGAGGTGGTTTTGTTACTACATCCTGATTCCCCGCTACACCGAAGTAGAATACCGCTTATAGTAAGTGGTAAACCATGGTTTGGACGAATATTTAGCCCCTAGATTTGGAAAAGGACATATGGAGAATGGGAATTATAACCCACATATGTTAATGTTGGAACTAGTTGAATCTTAAGCACCAATTTCAAGTATAAAAAGAGATTAACCTAGCTCTTTGAAAATTTTGAAAGAATTTTGGTGTCGATAAAGAGAGGGCTTAAAGGGTAAGTTCCCTTATTCATAAACATTGGTTGTGAACTTGTGCTAAAATAGAATGCAAGGATTATGTTGTCCAAAGGTTCTAGGCATTATTTTTAAGTCTTAGATATGTTCTAATAAATAGAGTTGCTAACAAAGTTCATTTATACTATGTTCCTAGGAATGTGAGCGGTAAGGTCATCATTTGTGGTATCAAAGAAAGGTTAAATTTCTCATTTGAATGTTACATGGATTTGAAACACTAGTGCATGGGTTGAAGCAAAGGATTTGGAAGTTTGGAAACTGCATATCTGATGGGATCTAACATGTAAAATGATCTCCATGTTTTTAAATCAATGTTGGTTGATAGAAATGGAAAAGGATGCGGTCACATAACTCTATAGACAGAGAAGCCATGGAAAAGGATAAAGAGTAAGAGTGGTAGCATAAGGAACCTCACAGCAGAAGGGAGACTCCAGTATAGTAGAGTAAGGAGATAATTTCAGGAGAAGGACTTATAACAGTGAGAGGTAGAATGGATTTGAGGTCATTCCAATTAGGAAGAAAATGTGAACGGGAATGTTGGGAACAAGATCCTGAAGTAGATACTATAAGTAGTAACAAAAAGGTAATGTGCCAGAGGATTGTAGCTAGAAGGTTGTAATAGTGAAGGTCTCATATGATGAATCTCTATCTTTAAATGTAGAATGGTCGGGGGGATCCGAAATCTCATCTTAGCCGTACATTTGTGTGCCCATGAATCAGTCGTAGATATTTGTGCAATCTTTAATCTCTGGGCACGATTAAAGATAGAGCCGTAGATAGAGCCTTGCATCAAGGGATGTTGTAAGTAATTTCTAGCTAAGATTGGAAAGTGGAGAACAGTGGAAGTTCTTAGGAGAGTGTGAGTGGAGTGCATAATACAAGTGAGGAGAAGAGATATCTCATAAGGTTCTATAGGAAATAACCATTCTAATGACAAAAGGTTAAGCTCAAAAGAAGCTTGATGAGGTATAGAGTAGCAAGGTGAGGAGACTTGTTACAAGGAGAAAACTTGGTTGCAGCTCATAGTGAGCATGGGAAAGCTCACAGAAGGGAAGATGAATATGACTATTGATAGTCATGAAAGTGGTTCAGTGAAAGGCCATAGAAAGAGGAAAGATAATGTCAGAGCAGATGAAAAAGAGAGAATGAGTGTTGAAGAGTTTGACAGGGAAATGATCGAGTTAAAAGAACAACTCAGTTATGTGGAAGAACTACTACAAGAAATTGAAGGAAACCAAAGATGTGGTTTGATAATGAAAAAAAAGGCTAGATGGCCTATTAAGAAATTGATTTCTAGAAAGCATAGGTACAAGATGAAATCTTTCTTGAGAAAGGTGGAAGGGCTCTGGATGGATGAGTATGGGGTAGAAGTTCACTATTGTGAACATGAGGAAGGATCAATCCTAGGAGAGGATAATGATGAATATGATGGAGAGAGACTTGATGGGAGTCTCATACAGTGCTCAGATTAACACAAGGAGAGGATGATTGAAGCATCTCTAGAGACAAAAGAATCTCATATTTTTGAAACTAAGAATTTGTGTAAGTGTGTGTATGCAAGTACTGAAGATGATAGAGTTGGTCAAGAAGGTGACACTAAGAAAAAGGAAAAGGATCAACAAAGAGATTGTAGACAGTTTGAAGATAAAGGGAAATTGCAGAATGAAAAGGAGGAAATGGAAGATAGGAAAAGAAACAACCTTATGACATGCTCAGAAAGGGATATCAACAAATTGCAAAAGGTTGAGGTAATGGAATTATCCCTTCATTTTTTTTTTAATGAGAATGAACATGTATTAATTGTTGATGGAAAACATTTTGTCTTGGGAGACAATAATGGATTATTGAAGGAAAATACTCTTAGTAAAAGTTGAATAATGGAGGATGGTGGAGTAGATATTAACAAAGAGAACTCAGATCAAGGTATTGCAACTATTCTAGAGGAGATTGTGAAAAGGTGAAGGCAATAGGATAGCCAAGAACCCATAGATATGTTTGCAGGGATTGATGAGGGTTATGCACAACAGAAAGATGAGGAGCAGGAGGTTATTTATCTATGTAACAAAGGGAGGAATGATGAGTGTAATCAACAAGTTGGAAAGAGACAGATAGTCTCAGAAGATGAATGCACAAATGTTCTAGTAAGTTATGCATTTTCAACAAACAACACAGGGGTTGAATGGAATGTGATGGAAATTATTCTTGTGGTGTTGATAGTTATTTTTAGTGTTGTAAAAGGGACTTTACAAATTCATGGAAAATCTGTTTTGTATGATAATTTTGTATTTAGTATAGAGACAGAGAAGAGCTTAACCTCTAAAATTAAAAGTTGGTAGGATTTCATCGAAAAGAAAGACGTGTGTAGGAGGTAGCTTGGTGCCTTACAAACTTATAAGGGAGAAAAGGAAAGAATGAATGAAATCATGCAAGGAAAGGAAGCCAAATATAAGAGTAAAGAACAAATTTCATAATTTAGACAATATTCTGAACAAAATTACAAAGTAAGGACAAAGAAGATTTTTCCAAGACAAGGCAGTATGAACTAGAAGGAGGACATGAAAAAATCATTATATCATGTGCACATCAACAAGATGAAAACCAATAGGAAATTTTAAAAAGAGTTTTAACAAGGATAAATATGTAAGATATAATATCTTTTCATATTTTAAGTTAACTCTTGAATGTGTTTTACAAGATGAACGACAAATTGCTCTTGGAAATATGTTTGCTTGTACAGATATAGACAAGCATGAGGGTTCTAAAGATAAAGACAATCATCTTTCCTTAATAGAACAAGAAGATGGAAGAAAGCAACAAGTTGACTCAAGGACTTGGAATGGACGCAAAAGAGTTGTTATAACTCTTCCACAAGGTATTGTTGCGGAAAGAGAAGAATGCAATAAATGTTGTATTGCGGGATATGATCCAATTATGTAATTAAAAAAAATGCAGACTTGAAATCAAGAAGTTGTCTTGGAAGGTGATGAAAGGGTGAACAACTCAAGTGAATGCAACATCGATATAAGGACAATTTGGCAAAGTTCATCAATTCAAACTTGTACAACAAGTGGACAACATATAAGTGAGAGGTTGTGTATTCTAATACCAAGCAAGGAGCAATTTGTTTTTGAAGCTGAAAGGATTCCACTCAAGACAATGGATAGGTGAATGATGAAGGAAATAAAGGAGATATGTGTAACACCCCAAGGACGTGCCCCAGTTATATTATGAATTGTAATCATGTTTTGTAGGTTGGTGAGCTGAGTGTTGATAAGTTGGTGTGCTTATGTGTTTATTAGGCTGGAGAGCCTAAGTGTTAAAGGTCAGGAGCCTGTTTTTGTATATGTAATTATGCAGAACATTAATAAAGATTAAACATTGTTGTGTGCAGACCGACCACGAAGAAAGAGTGATGGGGGACTAAGCTTCCATAGGGTGGGTAAGGGAAAAGGGGTTGAAAGGTTGGAAAAAGGGGCTAATCTTAGGGGCTTAAGTCCTTGAGAATAATAATTTATTATTATTCAAAAGATGTGTGACAAACATGTTTTTATCCTAAGTACTCGGAAGACATCGTGTGCAAAAAGGGAACGCATGCAACTCTAGGAAAAAAAGTGTCGACCTGGGTGCATGCAGTTAAAAGATGAAGTGTCAGCTGTGTTGGGGGTTCACTTACCATTTTCCATCCTCCGAGAATTGGGTAGAGTCTCTGTGAGTGCCCTCTGTATACCTCACACATTTCTGAAAATCGGAATCGTGAAGCCGACCGGTGTATTCACGTGAATGTATTTGACATTTTCAATATTCACACATGAACCTGAGACCCAAAATCCATAAACCGTTGTGTGTCTTCTGAGGAACCCAACACCTAAGTAATTGCCTTAGTTGTGCCATGTCTTAGCATGGGTTGTTGCCGCCTGTGATGCCATGCCCATCTGTTGTTGCTAATGTCATCCCTGTGTGAATGAGTGCTGAACCATTGTTGTTGTCCTCACCTGGCTGGAGATGAGTCAGGGAGTGTGTTGAAGAAGCGGGTTGTCAGGCCCGTGGTAGAAGAGGAAGGTTGTCAGGCCTGCGAGAAACTCTCTCCAGGTGAGAGAGACTGTTGGGAAGTGGTTTTCTCCCAGAGAGAGTCCAACACCAGCTACAGAGCTCTGAGAATTCCTGATCCAGTTTGTTGTCGAGACCCAGAGAGGGAGGTGAAGAAACTGATGGACTATTCTTGTGAAGGTGTATACTCCTGGGTGGAACAGGCATGTGGGGAATGAGATTCCATGAGTAGTGGGCATAAGAAGGATCTTGGAGAGAATCCTTTCGATTTCTCTGTGTAGTTTTCCTGTAATCTCGGCCTAGTCTAGGATTCCCTTGCCCTGGGTGGAGCTTGGTCCTAGCTCGAGGGTGACCCATTGCTGAGCGTGATGAGAAGCATGGTCTAAGGATGGGAGGTTCATGGAAGGTCTACACGTAGTTGGTGGAGTTAATCCAGTTTCAAAGATAAGTATCATTATGTGTTTAATTTCAATTAAATGCATGTCTATGATGCTTGTATGTTTTTGTGTATTCCGTTGCATGTATGAATTGTTGTTAATTCTATTTAAGTCTGTATGATGGAAGTAAATCTATGTTAAATGTGTTAATTTGATTTAATGCATATTATATATAAGTGTATATTCCACGTAGTGGCATTGCCCGGCAGCCGAGTTGATGGTTGGGGATGTTACAATATGGTGTCAGAGCATGGTTTCAATGCTGAGCCTGGATGGGTCGGATAAGTGGTCTTTGGACCCAAGGTTTCAAGTGGAAATGGTGTTCGAAGGAACCAGTTTCAAACCTTAGAATGTTTCTGAGTGCCAAGGGGTTACTTGGTTGTGTTACGAAGCTCAGGAGGAGTAACGGTAGAATACGACCGTAGCCGTCATGGTATTTGACCACAGAGAGAGAGAGAGAGAGCTCAACACTTGGGATGTTGGAGCCATAGGATCTGTTCGGAAGGAGAGGAAAAACCTTTATGACCATTAGATATGGAGAAAGTGCAGAAAGGGTAACCTGGAAGCATTTCGGACTTCACGACGTAGGTGAAACTGAATGCAAAGGTAAGAGAAAGGATGACACCCGAAGCTCCGAAGTCTGAAGGAGATATACACTGTAGATCGTAGGAAAAGAGCCTGGATGTTAGATTCATGTCTAGGAAGGCAAAGGGAAGTCACTTCGGATCATTTCAAGTGTAGAGTGTGAAAAACTACCAAAGTCCCAAAGACCGAAGTATATCGCAATCGTCCGTTGCAAAGGACACGCGTCAAGAGATCGTGTACTTCGGGAGGAGGTCAGTGCTATGAGTTTGAAACTCCCGAAGCCCAAAGTGTCGAAGTCACTCATAGCCATTGATTGTGAAGGAGGACATGCGTTGGTGGATCGTGAACTCCGGGAGAAAGCGCTCCGGGCAAAAACGAGCATAGAGGATTTGAAACTCCCGAAGTCTGAAGCTCCGAAGCCTGAAGAGCCAAAGTGGTGAATCATGATGACATCATCTAGAGGTGAAGTGGACACATGGGTTGTGTGCCAAGTGTAAGTGGATTACAAACCGTGGAAGGTTGAGATGGCATTAGGAACGTGACGAGTGTCACCCATCTGAATGGGACACATATCAGTCGCTAGTATTCTGCCATGTGGCATCCTATATGAGTAGGGTTAGTGGGGCTTGAGGTTACATAACGTAGTTAAAGGTCGGAGGAACCACAGTGGCATTGATCACGATACATCAAGATCAATGAACAGGAGACATTGTGGGGACCCAAGTTGCATGGAAGATAATTCTCCAAGTCGGTCCTGCAATCCAAACTGCGGTTTCACTGAGGGGTTATGTGTCGACATTAGAAGAATTGCGGGACGAAAGGTGGGTTGCTCCAAACGATCGTTGCATGCCCCTACAATTGGAAAACATTAAGTGATGTGACATAATGACATCACCAAAGGTGATTAGGAATTTTCGGAGATTAACAATTCGGATGTGCAGATGCGATATCCTATGAAGCTCTGAAGTCCCAAAGACCCGAAACTCAGACACCTGAGGTTCCATAGTAAGTGTTAGTCGTTGGATGCTGGGTAGACATGGACTGTTGATCTACTCTACTTTGTGAGTTCACTAACTCTGAACTTCGAGAGATTGTTGTTTTGTGCTTTGAAAATATTCTGAAACCGAAGGTCGAAGGCCCGAGTAAGTGCTTATTGATCTAGCGCTTGGTCACGACCCATGGTCGCATGGGTTGGGGACTGAGAGAAAGGGGATAGTGCCTGAAAACTTCACAAAGTAGAGCCTCGAAATAAAATGGAGTTTGAAAGTTTTCTTGAATCAGATTTGTTTATGAATGTTGTAGGATTTGTTAAGAAATGATGACCTGACAAATTCTGGTTGTCTGCACATTATGTTTGCAGAAGTTTAATGAGTGCCAGAAACGAATAGAGTTTCCACTGAGTGAAAAGAAATGGAGGAGGAACATAATGCTTCTAGTTCATAGAATGAAGCTAAAGGGATGGATGTTCATTTGGGAGTTGAAGGGTCTAACTCCAATGGACATGGAGAAGAGATAGATATGGAAGGGCATATGATGAAAATCATTGAAAGATTGTTGAAAGATTCCCAAACTCACCGAGCAGATAGTAGAAAGATCATGAAAGATAAGGAACAACAGGGAGAATTCAACTTAAAGTTGACGAAGAGTCTGGAGAGAATATAAAAGAAGTTGGACAAGGAGAGAGACTTGAGAAAAACAGGGAGTCACTAGAATTCTGAGGAATAACATCAAGGAGTGTTGGTAGACACCATCATCACTCCCAAGGTCGGTCCAAGAGGAGGGAACATAGTAGTTCAAGCCCATATCCTACCAGAAAGCACAGGAGATCTGGAGTGGATGAACTGAAGGGTGAAATGAACAAGATTAAGCCTCCTACGTTTGATGGAGAACATAAGAAGGAGGAAGATGTCGAAACATGGTTGCTTGGCATGAGGAAATATTTCCAATTGCAAAATTATTCCTCTCATGCAGAAGGAAGAATTGCAATGTATCAACTGAAAGGAAAATCATCCATGTGGTGGGAATGGCTTGTGCAAGTGCAACACATTAGAGAGAAAGATGTCACTTGGAAAGAATTCAAGAGGTATTTCGAGAAGAAATACTTGACTAAAAGATACTATGACAGAAAGATGAAAGAGTTATTTGAACTCAAACTGGGCAGCATGACCATTGATGAATACAAATGAAGATTTTTGGAATTGGTGAAGTATGTTTCATTCATCAAAGATGAGAGTGTCAAGATTCAAAGGTATCTGAGTGGACTTCCACCTTCCATTGGTGACCAGATCCAGTATGATGACCCTAAGACTATGGCAGAAACTATAAGAAGAGTGAAATGCTTATATGAGAAGCAAAAAGAAAAGCCTACTTTTCAGAAGGGTTGGGATGACCAAAAGAAGTTTAAGAAAGAGCAGAGGAAGAAGAGAAACAAACCTCCCTTTTTCAGAAACAATCCTCAAGGACAACCATCATTTAGAGAGTCGAGAATGGCTGATGTAGGGGAACAAAGACCAAGGCAGATGCCCATTCAGTGTTGGGGCTGTTAGGGGAACCACAAGTACATATATTGTCCCCACAAAAATGGTAAAGTGAGAGCTGTCCATAATGTTCAGCAAGCTAAAACAATGGAAGTCATGGGCAGTAGAATTTTAATAATCTATGCAGACCTAGACAAAAAGCAAGCAGAATATCAGTCACACATGATTGAAGTGGAAGGTATGATCAACAACCATGCATTTACTATTTTAATTGATTCATGGGCTAGCCATAGTTATATAGATCCTAGAGTGGTGGAAATGTTTCAATTGTCAAAGAGAAAACATGGAAATCTTGGTTAGTGCAACTGGCTACAAGAACCAATAGGAAAGTCACTGAGTTAGCTAAGTATTTTCCAGTGGACATGAATGGACTGAGCACAAAGGATGAATTGAACATTCTGCCTTTAGGTTCTTATGACTGTCTAATTGGGATGGACTGGTTGGACTAGCACCATGCCATCCTAGACTGTCGTAACAAGGCATTCACTTGCCTGGATGAGGAAAGATATTGGAAAACAATCCAAGGAATTCCCAGAGTTGTTGCTATTAAAGAAATCTCAACAATGCAGCTGAAGAAGTGCTACAGGAAAGTCTGTCAATTATTTGCAACCCATGTGGAGGAAGAATCTAAGGATGAGGTCTCAAAGATCGAAGACCATGCAGTACTCAAGGAGTTTGAATATGTATTCCAGGAAGTACCTAGATTACCCCCAAAGAGAGATATCCACTTCTCTGTAAACTTGATGCTTGGAGAAGCTACAGTGTCGAAATCTCCTTACATAATGAGTATGCCAGAGATGAAAGAACTGCAATTTCATCTTGAAGAGCTTCGGAAGAAGGGGTATATATTCCCAAGTGTGTCAGCTTGGGGAGCCCCAATCATGTTCATGAAGAAGAAGGATGGGATGTTGAGATTGTGCATCGATTTCAGACAATTGAACAAAGTGACTATAAAGAAAAAGTATCCTCTGTCGAGGATCGATGATCTTTTTGACCAGTTGAAGGATGCTAAGATATTTTCGAAAATAGATCTTAGATCAGGGTATCACCAGGTAAGAATAAAGGATGAATACATCAACAAGACTGCCTTCAGAACAAGGTATGGTCACTATGGGTTCACAGTGGTGCCATTTGGGTTGTCAAACGCACCCGATGTTTTTATGTGCCTAATGAATGGTGTGTTCAGAGAATATCTAGACAAGTTTGTCATAGTCTTCTTGGATGACATCCTGGTGTATTCCAAGTCGGTGGAAGAGCATGAACAACATCTGTGGATGGTGTTGCAAGTGCTAAGAGAGCACCAGCTATATACCAAGTTGAGAAAATGTTTGTTTTATCAAAAACAGATCCATTACTTGGTCAATATCATTTCAAAGGACAGGATAGTTGTAGATCCTGAGGATTGCACATTCGAATGAATACTTTGTAGTGTGTACGGATGCATGAAAAGAAGGACCGGGAGGATTCCTCGGTCAGAATGGGTTCGTAATTTGTTATGAATCCAGAAAGTTGAAAGACCACGAAAGGAACTATGCAACTCATGATTTGTAGTTGGTGGCCATCGTTCACGCTATGAAGAAATGGAGACATTACCTCATGGGAAGGAAGTTTGAACTAAGGACAGACCATAACGGTCTGAAGTATTTGTTTGATCAGCCAACCTTAAATGCTAGGCATAGTAGATGGTTGGAATTCCTTTGTGAGTACGACTTTGATATCAAGCATATCAAAGGAAAGGAGAACAAAGTGGTTGATGCACTCAGCAGGAGAGTGCATGAATTACATGCTACAACCATTAGCATGTACCGAATTGATATTAAAGGCAGAATTTCAGAGGCTGCAAATACAGATTTGCAGTACCGAGATTTGGTAGCAAATCTACAACTAGGTAAGATGTCGTAGAAAGTGGAGAATTATAAATTGGAAACTGACGGAACACTTTTGTACAAGAACATAATTTATGTACCTAACATCCAGGAATTGAAACTTATGATTTTGAATGAAATGCATAATGTTCCTTATGCAAGTGATGCAGGCGCGCCCTCTAGGCATGTCCGCTCACAAGATCTTTCCTCCTTCCTCGGCCCGAAGAACTGAAAGGTTCTTCTATTTCCCTATCGAGAAATTTTCACCCACAACAACTCTCTCACGGGATCTCCCTTTCTTCTAAATCAGCGTTGGCCTTTTACTTTGTTATCGGGGTTCCTCCTATCGGGATTTTGACACTTGCGATGTCCAAAAAACTTGTTTTACCAATCCCCGATCCCCGATACACTCCCCTACTGCCTTAGCCTCTCGAGCCAAGCCTTTAGTCCACGCGACCTCCCCTTATATGACCGCAGTCATACCTCCCATCGGGGTTTCGAAATTTCCAATGTCCAAATACACTCGTCCTCAGGATTCGCGATTCCTCGAATCCCGACACGCTCTTTACACACTAGCTCTCCTGGCTAGGCTCCTGACCCATATGACAGTTATCCCCATGACCGCAGTCTTACCTCTCGTCGGGGTTTCGAGCTTTTAAATGCCACAATGCATTGGTCCACGGGATTCCCGATTCCTCGAATCCAGACTCTCTGATATGCTGATAGCTGGTCCCTTAAACGACACTTCCCACTTCTCCGATATGCTGACAGCTCGTCCGCAATGGCACTTTCCTCCTTATTGGGGTTTTGAGCTTTGTGATTTTGAATTACATCAACACCTTGTCACCAGGATCCCCAATATCCCGATGACCAAAATGCCGATAGACGACTTCCTGTCGAGACTTTCCCCGATGACTCCGATTTTTTCCACGTGTCTGCTCAAGATGGACGGTTCATATTTCTCCTCGCGTTTTCGAGACTTCTGATGTCTCAATTTTCATGATCTCAGGAACTCCGATTTCCCGAGCGTCGATATCCCGATGTCTAGTGCCCGGATCTTCAGAATGGACAATCACGTGACATGCGTCCTCTCTCAGATGGACGACCCAGATTTGTGTCAGGGTTTTCAAGGTGGACTTACCCGATCTCCTGTCCACAAGAATGTCGATATCCCGACTCCCAACGCCTCGATGTCTGCCATGCGTCTCCACAAATGGACGACTCTAATCTTTCCCGGGACTTTTACCATGAAAATTCTCGATCTTCTACTCTCGTGACTCCCGATTTCCCGAACCCTGACACCTCGATATCTCGATGCTTCTCGGGGTTCTTGCTCTACTCATGAGGGTTTAAACCCTGTTCAACTCTTGTCAGATCGGACGGCTGACGGGTAACTGATCAACGATCCAACGACTCCGAACGCGGCCGTAACCTCCTTGCTTCTTTGGTAGATCCAACGGCCGGCGGGATTTTTCAAATCTTCTCCACAAGATCCTAACCGTCGATCTCTTTCTCTTCGACGTTCTCTATGGGTGAATCCAGTATTCCTCTGTGAAAACTGGACCTCCTGTGCGTAACTTTGCAGCGCCTGTTAAAACACTCCCATGGTACAAACTTTCGGTGCTTCTCTTCGACGATCTTGAAATCCTTATCCCTCCTGAGCTTCCACATAACCCTGAGTCTTCAAGAAGACTCTTGCGCGCAATCCTTGCGGCAGTTCTCAAACACTTCCAAGTGTTGAGTTCTTTCGACTCTACGCACACCTGCAGCAGCAGCCCTTGAATTCTTCACTCAGATTCACAACTCTGAGTCTTCGCTTGGCCTGCGCACTCCTTGCACGGCTCCTGTTCCCAACTGCACTTCTGGTTATTTAGAACAAAAGTTAATCTATTTGAACCCTCCATCAACGCACTCCTTGTGGATGTGATCCGGATTTATGTAGGAACACAATGAAATACATAAATACACATAAACGCAGAGATGCAGCGGAAATAAGACTTCATTTCATTAATAACAAATGACTGAAATATGCTTACACACAGAATGGAAATAAACTAGCTAGGGCGCTGGTAGC